>JAXHKN010000269.1:0-35166 GCA_038407165.1 Ceratocystis variospora
TTCTTTCTTTCTCTCTTTTCCTTTTCTCTCATTTTCTTTGTTAGCAAGCAGGGGAATGTCCTAGGTAGGCCCCTATGGGGACGGCACAGCCGCCACCCGGGACCCCACGGACATGGGCGGTAGGAGTTTAGAAAAACCGGTGCTAGAAAACTCGGACCTCTTCGGAGCTCCGGACTCCCAACGTGGGGCCACAGATAGTCCCTAGAGTTAAAAATAGAAGTATCATCATCATCATCCACATACGATCATAGCTTGTAGAAAGCACGGGATCCCGTCCGCTCTCCCTTAGTTAACCTACAAAGCGCTGGATCAGTACTACGGTGGGTGACCACGTGGGAATCCCCAGTGTTGTATGTCTTTTTTTTATATATATAGTAACGTTCTTCAATATGACGGTTTAAAGTGGTGCTGTGGTGGTGAAGAGACGGCAATCATACGAGGTGTCACAAGGTTATCCTTAAAGTTAGTCCTGGAACCACACCCGGCAGGGAAGCCCTCGGGCAACGTCTAACGAAGAAAACTCCTAGTCACAAGGCCCGACTCTGAAAAGTCAGAGGAGTGTTTCGAAGAAGACGTACATCTGCAACTGCTGACTTCACGGGAGAGGAATAGGGGACAGCATCCTTCTATCCTCTTCCGTCCAGAACATGCCGTCGTATTACTGTGGAAAATCAGTAGGTAGACGTTAAATAGCACAAAAAAGAAATCCTTAAAGCTAGGAAAACACAGTCAGAAGGCATCCCATTCGTATTTCACTATCAATCAAAACAAGGAACTTAGTAAACATCAAATCCAGATGTGCTGTCATTAAAAAGACCTGAATATGTGAAAGCCTCTACAAAAGCTCCTGCTTGTTTTTAACTATAGCAGGTAGCCCTCTTCCAGACTCAGTATGTCTTTGTATTACCTTCTATCATTCCTTCTAGAGGACTGCTGCCTTGGGCAGCCCTATAGACCTTGTGGCCGGCATCTTTTTGGCTTTGCACTCTATATGGTATAATCTGTATGATGAACCTATAGCTTGTCCTGGAAGGTTACCTTATCATAGGCAAATAGGCATCTTAAGCTGTCTAGATGGTCTTGTCTTCCAAGCAGCTGCCTGCCTTCTTGGGGTCGCTTCTCTCTTCATAATTGCTACCAGTATGCCTTTTTAAAATGGGGGAGGGGAGGGGATACTAAGCCTGTGTTAGTTTATAAGAGGGTAATCTTTCCACTCATCTCTAGCTACTGAGACTTCCGTTTATTGACTGCTCGCGATAGCTTTTAAACAACAATCACGATCTTGAGTTTTGTCTACAAGCTCATTCATCCATGGCCCATCTTTGTCATTTCCAAACAAGCTTCAGCAAAACTCACTATAGGGAACAGGGTCATTGCATGGGATATGGATATGGGACTGTGGTTTTGGAAGTAGTTTATGTAAAAAAGGAAAAATAAAGGAGCCTCCTACGAAACATTATTGAATAGTGGATTTGAAGCTACATACTCTCTAGATGCTTTCCCTGTGGTCCAGTATGTCAACCGCAACCGCCAAACAGAAGCAGGGAGTTGTAAAAGGTTCAAAAGAACAAGTGAAGCAAAAGTCTTGGAGACACGGGGAATCGAACCCCGGACCTGATCCAGGCCGAAGAAGCCGGAGCTTCCGTCATGCTAAGGATCCGTCATACCACTAGACCATGTCCCCGATGGTGAACGGGATCAAGGGCTTCTATCCAATATCATGAAACTGTGTCAGGTCGAGTTGACTCGCCCCCCCCCCCGGGGCCTACCCCCGTGCCGAAAGCCGGCGGCCGTTTAGACTGGTTTACACGCGGTCATCGCAGACCAAAAAGACCAAGTATCCAACCCTGGGAGCCCCGCATGCACGCCCTAGTGCTATAATGACTCGAGAGCCCTCCTGGCCTAAATGCCGAACTCTAAAAAGCCATAGGAGTCACTCAAAGTTCAAGCAGACCTTCAACCGTCGACCGCCCAGGCGTTGCTGAAAGATGATGTCGGCCAACAACTTCTAGCCGGAACACGCTGTCGTACTGCTGCGAAGTAACAGTAGGTAAAAGTAAAGGGATACAATAGCAATAACGAGTCGTGGAACAATACATGAAAAGAAAGTAGAAACAAAGCACAATGTAGCTCGGCACTCTCACACCCAAGCAAGCCACACCTCCCGCTGTGACGTCCCCTTTCACGTGCCAACGCAATATATCCTCCACTTAGTGCCCAGTTTCTCTGCCAGATATCTGCAGCTCTTGTCTTCTGCGAGGAGTTTCCGTACAAATCTCATGGACATGTTTTTCTCATCCCCCTGGCACACCCACAAATGGCTGAATGTCTTGGGCTGGTCACAGCCTGATACTGGGCACCGTATCTCTGCATTCACGTGTCTAACTCACACATGATACTCTTCAAAGTCACCGTGTCCGAAGTGTGCTGCCAGAATTCGGGTGATTGTACCTCTATGCAGCCCCTTCATTCAACCGATGTCATAAGGCTTCGGTTGATTCAGTGCTTTCGCTCTTGCAATCTGCTTTGGCTAGCTGATCGACTGCTTTGTTGTCCAGGACTTCACAGTGTCCTGGGACCCAGTACACTTTGCCTACTGACTTTTCCAGGGCAAAGTTGTCGGGTCAGTCTTCCCACTTGGCGAGGGTACAGCGAATCTCGTCTATTGCGAGCTGGGAAGTGTTTGGCTTCTGTATCCACTGGCCCACCCTTTTTACCACTCCCAAATTGACAATACACAAGTTCAAGCCTTCTGCTTGTGGAGGAGCGACAGCGACTTCAGTGGCCGCTCTAACTGCCTTAAGGTCAGCAATCGCTTCTATATCCATCACTTCCCTGTGTCTGCCGCATGAGCCATTGCCATGCGCAAGCACTTGATCTTGGTAGTATACAGCCCAGTATGCACCAGTGTCACCATCACTGTTGCGTGAGCTACCAGAGTAAGCCCATATCGCATAGCATCCTGTGACTCTTTCCAAGCAGGTCTAGGTGTGCCTTGACTATTTTTTCTTTGCACAGTTTCTCTGCCAATAACTCACTTGGTACCTCCTGTTCCGGCCGGAATTTTGTCGAGTCCCCCGATTGGGTGTGGTAACAGGGCCTTTGTCTTGTCGATGCTCCCATCTATAGTTGTCACGTACAGATGGCGGTCTGCGTTACATGTCGATGCCCGTATTCCACCTGTTCGCAGCATGTTTTATTTGATTTAAATATGTTTATCGCCAACTGGAATTACTAAGATCAAACGACGCTTTTTCGCCTGTAGTCGTCAAAGCCAAAAGAAAAAGCAAAGGGAAAAAGAAGTCACACAGAGAGATCATATACTACTGTAAGGACGGAATTTGACGTCGTTACTAGTGGGGACATGGTCTAGTGGTATGACGGATCCTTAGCATGACGGGAGCTCCGGCTTCTTCGGCCTGGATCAGGTCCGGGGTTCGATTCCCCGTGTCTCCAATGCCTCGTTAGAGGTATCCCTTTTTGTATTCAGAACGCAGAGTTAAAGTAAAAACTCCACGCCATGCATGATTCTTTTTTTAATCACCATATGCCAGTCAGAAATTAACAGGAATCTAAGTCGTTAATACAATCAAGTATATATGCAAGAAAAACTAACAATAAAGCTCTTCATCATGCTCCCCTAAATCCTCTTGTCTTGTTATCCTTCATCCGCCGCTCCTTAGCTACCGCCTTTCTTCGGCGCATCCACGACCGGTTTAGCTCGCTACGATTCTCCCAGAACCACGTCTGGAACTCAGTCGACTCCTCCTGCTTGCCAGCGGCAGTGCCAGCTCCGGCGTCAGCTATAGCTGACGCTCCTCCAGCGTGCACAGCATTCCTCTGCGCCATGGGGCTCGCAAGATTATCCAGCAGATCCTCTTCATAATCATCTTCATCTTCAGGGTTTACCTGGTCTTCGTCATCAGGGAAAAAGCGCCTTGTGCGATTGGGGTGTGCCGTATCCGGCGTGGGGGCCGCGCTACGGAGCCCACGCGCTTCGAAGTCCTGGCGGGTGAACGGGGTCATGGGCAGCTGGGTATAACGGGAGACACGTGGAGTTTCATACTCGGATTCGTTATCGGAACCACCATCAACGGTAGCGCTACCACCGAAAAAGCTAAAGGGCTCCTCGGTGACGGCAGTAGACGCGGCCTCACTCTCAGGCTTCTTTTTGTAGAGAGCTTCTAGGGGGTGCACCTTGCCGGGAGTTGACGGGGGAGGAGGGATTGTAATAGTCAAGCTCTTCATAGAGCCTGAAGTGTTTGGCCGCTCGTCAAGTTTTGATGGATCTGATTCAGTTGTAGGGGCAAAGACAGTCGGTCCAGGACTATCGCACATCTCGGCATCTGACTTTTCATCCTCATCGTCGCTTTCTTCGGATGACGACGCCTCGCTACTCGATGTATCTGTTGGTTCCTCAACAGGCGCTTGGGTTGTAGATATTGCTTGCGCTTTTACGCCCTCGGTCTCTTTCGTTTTCTTGACTTCCACTTGGCTCAGCTCCCCCTTGGTCTCATCTTCAGAATCGCTATCACTGCTTTCCGACTCCGATGAATCCGATGAATCCGAATCCGGTGTTTCTGGCTCGGCGGCTTTCTTCGCGGCAGGTGCCGTGGTAGGCTTGGGGGCGTCGCGCAGGAACGTAGGAAACTTAATAGCATGTTCGTATTCGTGGGCGATAATCTCCCGATTTGATTTTCCATCTCTACTTCGTTTCTTGCTCTTGGCCCCAACTTTAGTTTCAGGCATAGGCTTCCCAGCGGGCATGACGGTTTTGATGAGACATTCTTGCTTGTCTGTGTACTTAGAACGCACCTCGCGCGCCTCCTTGTTCTTCTTATCCTCTTTCTCACCCTTTTTGGTTCTGACTTTGGTTTTGGCTGACTTTCGGGCCTGCTCTGCCGTCACAGTCCAGCCACGCTTGACCTTACGATCGTCCTCAAGCACGATGCCCTGCATGACATCACGATCCTTTTTACGCTTTTTAGGCGAAACGATCTCAGATCCGTCGAAATCGATGACAATCTTTTTGCGCTTCTTCACAGATGTCTCGGCCTCGGGGTCGAGGACATATTCCTGTGGAGGCGGGCGCGCTCTTTCAACCTTCATTTTGTTACCACGCAAAGTTGCGCCGTTCAGCTTCTTCCTGAGCTTCTCGGCAGCCTCAATAGGCAAATCGACGAATCCGTATGGTCGGTCGGGGAAGGTGTCGAGAGTATGAAAGGAAGCGTTCCGGGCTTCGGGTAGGACAGACGATGGGACGACTACGTTCAGGAGATCGGCATCCAGTGGCGATATGTGCAGACGAACATAACCTGGATCAGCAGGCGCAAGATTGGAGTCGGCCTTGTCCTTAGACGAGGCAGATTTAGATATGGAGAGGCTCATTCGCGGGGAAGAGAAGAAGAAGAGTAGGGGAAAGCAGATAGATAGGTAAGGTTGAGATTGAGCGCCTGGGTGATCATAAACGCTGGGCTCACGGGGAGGGAAGTTTGTTTCGTGTTTCAACGAGGTTGCTTTTTTTTTTTTTTTTTTTGCTGGAGATCAGCCAGCTTAGTCCACGTGTATAGCCGTAAGTAACAGCCTTGACCTAGTTGTATCGCCTATCCAGCCCTGTCGTCGGGCTCTTTTTGACTCTCTCTAGTTTCTTCAATCTCTCCTATAAAGGCGCCTGTAAGGAGGAGGACGGAATCGCGTTGTTGCGAAAAGGAAAAAATAAAATAAAAAATAAAAAATAAAAACCCCAAATAAATTTGCGGCCGAACGAAGACCAAATATTAGTGGGGCTCAGGCGGGTGCCAGGAATTAGGGTATAGAGTGCAAATCAAAATAAAGTCACTCCACTTTAACACCCGTCCTGGTGCCAAATTATACAGCAAACATGACGACGATCCCTTTTCTTCGGTGTTGACCTAGTAGCAAGTGAGACAGTCGGGCTTTGTGATCAAACCTTATAGTCAGTCTATGTATCCTTGGTAAATCTGCAGAGTCAAACATCGCATACCGAGTTCTATGTAAATGCATATAAAATGAGGAAAAGGGAAAAAGAAAAAAGAAAAAAGGAAGAAAAAATCCAGGGAGCTCAAGGATGTACAGCAGCATATATTAAAACAACAAATAGCACATAGCAACCAACAACGCTGGAATTCCACAGATGCAAAAAGGATATCTTGCGAAACAGCACAAAGAGCCACCAACGGGCGAAGATGAGAAGCAAGCCCAAAAGAAACAAGAAACAAACAACGGCGGCTTCCTTCATACAAACAAAACAGCCTTCACCATATATATAGCTTACACAACAAAGCACTCCAAGTCCTCCGACCACATAGCATGCAGCCAGTTAGGCTCTTTCCCAGTCTGTGACACAAGTTCATCGTCATGGAATCTCCACGTCTTGTGGAGCATATCTATAGCCGTCAGGATATAGCCCCACGGCACAATGCTCCAGATATCCATCAGTCGGTTGAGGATCCAGCGTCGCCGCTCTTCGTCCCGGCTCTCTGCGCCGGCCATAAAGAGTGCCCAAACAGCACCCTTGAAATGCACGTCATCTTTACCAACCTCAGCCATGTTGGCAAAAATCTCGGCCACCAAGTCCTCGGCACGCACGGTTATTGCATCGCCGACTACAGGCACAGCTCGAATGACGTACAAGCAAATTGCAGCACGGTGTGATGCGGCCACCCGTTCCCGACTGACTGCATCATTGAAAATGGCCACATTCGAAAGGCTGGCTACCCACTGGCGCAGGTCATAGTTTCGTGCCTTGTCAATGAGCCGGGTAGCTTCTGCAATAGTCTCACTCTCTTCGCGGGAATGCATGTTGTTGGCTAGTTCTGAGGCTGCAGGAATGATCTCAAGCATGAAGGGCGGGCAGCAAAGATAACTGTCTGACTGTGTTCTGGAGAGAACAGGGAGAAGCTCCATGATATGGCTGCCAACATTGACACAGCGGGCTGTGGACATGAGGGTTGAGCCCAGGATATGGTAGCTATTAAGAGGATCCCAGATGTTAAGAGACGCAAACAAACACTGAAGGGCACAAGATACTTACATGACAAAATTAGCCACCACATTATCTGAAATCTGCTTGCTTATGTTCCACCGGTTCTCTGTATTTCCAGAGCGGGCCAGACTGGCTAGCAGCTTGCTTCCTCCTTGAAGATGTGAGCGCCACCCGCCGGTCCCAAAGTCGATAAGCTCAATATTAACGAAAAAGTACGCGGCCATGATGGCCAGTTCTCGGTTGTTATTGTCGCTATTAGCAACAACAGAGCGCATATGCATTATGGCGCGCTGTTTAGCCGCTAGACCATCCATAAAAGCTCTCCGGGCTTCGGGGTGGTTGGATCGGAGTGTGGCAAAGTGTTCGCCGAGGCCACTATGCAGAGGCAGCCCAGTCAGTGGTGGCTGGTACATGTTGGAAATATGCATTGCTGAAGTTGCAATTAGTAAGCTCATGAGAACTGGGTGTTCCATGGCAATGGGGATGATATCACGGAAAGGGTTGACATCATGGGCGTCATGTGCAACTATGTCCTTGGTCACACGCTGGACTGTCGGTATTTTGAGCAGCCGTCAGTTCAAGGGAACGAAAACATCAAGAGAAGCAAGATAGCTAGTAAGGCAGGCAGGCAGGCAGGCAAAAAAGAAGGCTTACTTACAATAATGTAAATATCGTTTGGCAGAATGACTTTGGTCCTGGAATAACGGGTCAAGAGAACGCCCTGGACTTGGTGTATATGGAGTAAGGAAGATTCCATGCCCGATGTCCTCAGTTTTGACAGTATGGTTATATGGAGCATGCTCATAGAGTGTTGAGGGTGAATTTTCGGGTTTCTGGGCCGCAGGAGCTGTGCTGACGGCGGTTGTGGTTATGGCCGTGGCAGTATCGGATTGTTCAGGCGATTTAGCATCGAGAGAAGCGGTCGAAGACGGTGAAGAGAAAGGGCTGTTTTCAAAGACAATTTGGCGGAAAGAATGAGGCAGTAGGTCGCTGTCAAGGCTTTTCTGTTCGGGTCTATATAAAACAGCCGCATTAGAAGCAGTCGCACTGGTAATGGCAGCCGTGGTAGGCGCTTCTGGACAAGCAGAACCACGGGCAGACGGCAATATGGGCGTCTTTTTAGGGGTATTACCCCTTGCATTGGCACTCGCATTTGTGCCGCCATTACCGCTTCCACCAACCCACTGCGTCCACACAAAGAGCTTTTCATAGCCCAGACATTCCTGGCCACCTATAGCGCATTTATTGCACGTAGGTTGAGATCTATCGCAGCGCAGCCGACGTCTACGGCAGTTGTGACAGGCCTTGGTAGATGAATCTCGCCCCCGCGCAGGAAGTCTTCCGGCCATTGAGGATGGGAGATGCAGCCAAGATAAGAAGGCGGGAGCAAATGGCACGGGGGAGAGGGAGTGCGGGTGCGGGTACGGGTGCGTGGTGAGATGGAGCGTTATGCTGGGACAGGTATCGGATGGTAGAGGGCAGGTTGGTTGACAGCAAATGGTTGGAGTGTCTAGCGCCTAGGTATTTAGGGCGCGATGGTGCATATAGAAAATATAGAAAACCAAGGGATGGTGAATGAAGTGCCGAGGTGTCAGTGAGAGGGGATGTGGCGTTGATGTTATGGTAGATGTAAGTACTTGTGCAAATACTGGGTAAGTCTAGTTGCCGGGTTGGGGGGGGGTGATCAGTTACTCTGGGGCGGGTTGCTCTTCCTTCAAGAGTCATCAACAGTAGACAGTACCGAAGCCTGATCAAGGCACAGGCAAGCACAGGCACACACGAACAGACACACGAGCATGCGCAGACAGACAAACAGACACAAGGCAAGGCAGGACAGCCAGGGAACAGAACACTAGAGTGGCAGATTTGGACGTGAAGAAACGCCACACAGTCTGTTCGTAAGTGGATTTCCGTATGAATGGATGGATAGATGTGTGAGCGTGTGGGTGTACGTATGTATGTATGTATGTATGTATGTACGTATGTATGTATGGACGTAGGTACGTATGTATGTATGTAGTACGATAGGGAGATACGGAGCGAGTATCAGGTGCCAGGTGCTTGTACTTGGTGTATAAGGGCAGGCAGTTCAGTTCAAGTCAATCAGCAAATGCACAGTATAAGCCCAAGGACGGATACAGGTACAGGTACAGGTACAGGTACAGGTACAGGTACAGGTACAGATTCCGTGACTAATTGGAGATTTCTATAGAGAATATAGAGAATCAGAGACAGGAACAGAAGAAGCTGCCAGTACAATAAGAGCACTGTGCCCCAAAGAAAAGAAAAGAAAAGATGGGTGGGCTTAAGGGAAGCAAGTTGTGTGGTTAAGATGAGAGATGGCTAAGCAATGTACGTTGGCAAGGGATCAGATCAGGAACAAAAGCGACAGCCGTGTCTTTGCAAGATCCCAAGGCAGGCAGGGCATAGACTTGGTCGTGAAATGATATATATATATTGAGCGAGATCAAGATGACGAAGGGGGGGGGTGGGGGAGGGTCAAACGATAGAAAGAAAAGAGGCATAGGTGGACGAGACAATATAGACAGACCAGAGTCTAGGTAGAGAGCGTTTGCTTGACCAGCGAGTCAGCCAGCCAGCCAGGTAGAAGGGAAGAAGAAAGATCCAGCAAGGACTCTCTGTTGCATTTGTTTTTGTGTTGTTTGTTTAGCTGAATAGGACTGGACCTGGGTAGACCTTGAACGTTGGTCTAGGCTGTGGCTTGCTTGGATGGGAGGAAGAAGAAAGGCGCACGTCAACCAGGCCGGAAGAATACCAGGAGGAGGAACGAAGGGGGAAAAAATAGAACAGAAAATAAAGCAAAAGGGGAAAAAAGAAAAAGAAGAAAAAAAGCAGTCACTCGATAAATACCACCGAATTATTCTCAAATCCAGGGCCAAAAGAAGACTCGATGAATAAATGGCGATCGAGATGGAGCATAGCTTTTAGGCGATGGGCAGCAGGTTTGAAGTTTGATCTGCAACAAGCTGGATGGGAGAAGAAAAGCTCTTCAAAGCCCTTGAAGCCCCTGTATTTGGTGCTCTCCAGGGCAGTAACAGCGCTATAGCATGCGCCAGCACCTCCCCCCAGCTGCCAGACGATCGAAGTGTAACCAAGTTAGTTGAACAGCTCGCAAGGCAAAACCTGCGACGCAAAAAGAAAGAATTTACTCGATTGCAACGGGGAAGGAAAAAACGAAAAAGAAAATAAACAGGAATATGAAGATGAAAACGAAGAAAATAAAAAGAAATTAATAATAATAAATCCCGAAATAACGATTAAATGATAGAATAATCAAGTTTGGCATTGATTGATGGTGATTTGGAATGGTGCAATGGAAGCGAAGAAAAGATTTTCTTTTGTATTTATTCCACTATTTTATTCTTATTTTTTTAATTTCGTGGCTCTGCTTTATAGTCAATGCCGTGAGAACAAGCCAGAGTCAACCCTAAGCAATGTAAGCCTGCATGCAGAATTATGGCTTGACAAATAGCAATAAACACAGACTTCATCTTCATCTCAAGCCAAGGCCAAGATCACATGCTCCCTCCCCGTCCCTCTCCCTCTCCCCATCCCCATCCCCATCCCCATCCCCATTCCCCATATCCTAGAAGACCGGCCAAGTGTTACACCACAGCCAATCTGCATAAATACGATTTGGAGCATGCGACCTTGGAACCAGAGAGAAGAGCATAATGATAAGGAGAGCTGACACTGCTAGCATGCATGGGATGGTTATCTCTCAACCTTGCTTGCTCGTTTTTATGCGCTTGAAGAAAACCCATGAGCAGCTTTCCCCCGCCTCGGGTGCTTTGGTACAAAAACGAAATAATAGCAATAATAATGGAATAATAACAGGGAAAACACCAAAAAACACAGGCAACCGTCGGCCTCCTAGTGCCAGTACGGTACGGATATGCCATGGTTGGGCCTTGGGTTCTTTGTTGACATACATCCTTCTTTCTCTGCCCTCTTCTTTACTCGCTCTATCCTCTTTCCTCGCCCTCCCTTCTCTCCTTCCGCCCCTCTCCTCTGCCTCCCGCCCATATTCCCTTTCCCGTGCCGTACAAACAGCTAGCCGGATCATGATCTATTCGTCTGATTGGGTCGCCTCTCCCTCCCTCCTGTGCCCTCCCTCTTGTCCCCTCCCTCGTGTCCCCTCCCTCGTGTTCCCTGCCCCCTCCCCCCTCCCCCCTGCCTATAGCCTATCGCATAGCATATTGAGCTTACAGCTGCATATGCAGATCAAATCGACCATCTTCCTGATTTCTGCTTCCTTCTCTTTCTCGCCGGTGTCTATTTTCCCGCGGAAGTATCCCACTGACGTTGTATTCCGGCCCAAGAAAAAGAATGAGAAAGTGTGAGCTAAGCAGAACCTGACCTCGCCTCGCCCTGTCTTGTTTCCACTTCCCTGTAAAAGAGCCCGGAGCGGGGCGTTTGACTAGTCTCATTGCAGGGACCGGGGGGAGAGGGGAGGGGATCACAAGTATAGCAACTAGGAAGCAACAGGAAAAAAAAAAAAAAGTTTTTTCTTTCTTTCTTTCTTTCTTTCTTTTCTTAATCTTTTTTTTCTCTTGCTCCTCACTAAAGATAGGCGAAAGACGGAAGCGAGAGACAGACATGCACACAGATCTGTTGTCTAACGTCTACAGAAATCACAGAAACCAGGCAATGCTAGCTGCTAGCACGCTGTGAGTTTGGACCAGCAAAACCAAACCTGTTGCTCGTTTGCTCCATCATGGTTGAAGCACAAGAAAAAGGAAAGAGAAAACAGTAAAGAACGCAGAGGAAACATAGCGAAAATCCATGCAAACCTGTCCTGTTTTCAAGTGCTGGTACGGCATGCCGTTCTTTTGGAGTCTCGCTTCCCCCGCCAAATATTTCCAGACAGGCTCTGTTTGCTGTGAGAAGTTTGCGCATCAATATTGTGGACACTTTACTACCATTGTCCCGGAATTCTCACGGATGGCTATGGCTAGGCATCCCAAGCTACTCGCAGCTTGGGATGTGACTGGAAACCGTACCTTTGCCTCTATATAGTTGGGCTGCACATGATATCTCTCGCCCCAAAGTCTCCGTGTGCGCATAGTGCTGCCAGGATTCGGGTAATCATAGCCCGGTGGAATCCCTCCATCCAGCTGGTATCAAACTGTTTTCGCGGAGGTAGTGATCTAGCGAGGTGTCCGGTTTTCGGGCCGTTTTATTTCATCCAGTCTGATTTGGCGGCCTTGTCTCTATAGCATATTGATAGAACCGGCGAAATCGCCGGCCTTGGCCAGCCGGTTGGCTGCTTCACTGACCGGGATATTGTAGTATCCCGGGGATGTCTCGGAGAACGGATCTGGCCTTGGGCACATTCAATGTCTGCGAGAATCACAGAGATCAAACGACGCTTGCGGGAGAACGGATCTAATTATTGTTATTGTGTTATTTTACGTCTACCTACTGTTATATGAACCGCCAGAACGGATCTAATGGACTCTTGGCAGTGAATAGTGCAGCCAAACCCCGGGAAGCAGCAATGCATCGTCATGTGGCGTAATTGGTGTAGTGGTAACATTAATCGTTGCCATCCAAAGCAATGATTTCGATTAGCCCTGGGTTCGATTCCCAGATTACGCAGCCCGAACAGGTCTATGTACCTCGTTCCTCTTCTTTTTGTTATTCTGTGTGCGCCGTACTTGATTCTTTTTTTTCATTTACCAGTATCATCAAGATACGCTATTGTATTGCGCCTTGTTTATGCATGGCCATGGTCATGAACAAAGGGCTTTGTCCGGGAATAACAAGGGCAAAAAACAGCACCCCAAATCCTTTCTGTCCCATGTCTTAGGACAAAGCCACTCTCCCGCATCTGAGCTCGATCCAAATAATCAAGATCAAAGATTAAACAGCATCCGTCTATCTACTAAGATAGGCAGAAATCGGGAGCTTAGCTCCTCATCAAAGAGCTTCGCACGCATTACAAACCAGAAATTGCGCATGGACATGAGCCCGAATATGTTCAAGGTTAGGTGATACGTGGTGCAAGCATAAGGCAAGGATGCTCCATATTTGCAGGCGTCAGAGATCAAACGGCGGCTCCCGTGTTTGCTGTATTCAGCGTCCCCTCACTGGACTTCCATAGCCATAAGATGGCATGTTCTGGACAGGAGGGGAATAGACAATGTGGTCTTCTGACAGGTGAGCGTCAAGAATCAGTGCTGGCTGCGCAAAAAAGAAGTGTGGCGTTTGATAGATTTGATTTGAATAAATTTAAAAAAAAAAAAAAAAAAAAAAAAAAAAAAAACAGAGTGGCGTTTTCGTGAATTTTTTAAATATGGAAATATATAGCAAATATGAAGTGATTCCGGGCGGTTGGTTTAGGGGTATAACGTTTGCTTCGCATTGCCTGCGAACCTGCGAAAGGTCACGGGTTCGATTCCCGTACTGTCCATCCATTTTTACCCGGCCTTACCAGTGGCAAGACCAGCGTGACACTTTCCACCATCTTCATGAGCACGACGAGAAGCATGGCGTTGTGCTGTGCCGTATGTTCATTTTTTTTGTCCCAAGGGAAAATACTATGTGGAGAACACAAAACAAAGCCCCAGCATCTTTAACATTCCCTGTCGATCAAGAACAAAGTACCAGTTCAAAAGAGAAAAGTAGACAAGGGGACGGCCGGAAATCTTCATGGTTATGGTATCCCCAGCCAAGCAAGGCCTTGCTTGTCCAGGCTAACAATACAGCCTGGTCGAATATTACGTTACCGGTCAGAAAATATGAATACAACGCACTGTCTTGTGTCCGGCGTCTTAGCAAAGCGGTGGCAACTACGATATCCCCATGATTTGCAATGCTTGACACTGTTAATCATGGGAGTTACATGTACAAGTCTCAAGGGAAGAAAAAGAAATCATCTCGAAGTGTAAAGGAATGTAAGGGGAACTCACGTCGGCTTTTCTAGGGCCAGCATCTGCCCGAGGGTTTGTTGGGTACGCCGCAGGAGATAGAGTAGCGCTTTTTAGATCTTACTTTCCATGGCTTTTGGCGGTAAAAAATATCCGTCCGTCCAACCAAATACACCACATGCCCACCTACGAGCATACAAAGCTGTCCAAACGATAAGGGCACCTTCTCACCACCCATACACCCACCCATCACTTTTGGTAGTAGGAAGAGCCAATCAAACAACAAGTAAAGGTCCCCAGTAGACCCTCACTTTCGCAAGATTGGGCACCTCGTATATATAATGAAGCATGTGAATTGGTAATTAAACTGTGTCCAGTCAAATAGAAGAGAGACCTAACGAGAGTATTAAGCCGCTGGTACCAAACAATGGACAAAAGAAATGGCTCTAGCGGTAGCACTCCAATTTGATTATCGGGTTTCCACAATCCCGAGTGAAAGAACATGTTCTCCCGTAGACGCTGAGTAAATCCAAGTTCAAGTACATGTGTGTACTTCTATCAGTGAGTGTAGCTGCTGGAAACTAAGATACCTGACAGCGTCAAAGAACAGCAAGCCCCTTGCGCCCTCTTATCATTTTATGCTCGTGTAGATAAGTAGTACAAGTTGTCTTGCGATTGTCATATTTAGATCAAGCTGTAAGGCTAAAAAGATGATGACACCCACCTGTAGCCGCTAAATATCTTGAAGGTCTAGCTCAAAGAGCCTATGACAAATGTGGGCACCTGCCTGACTGCTCATTATTCTTTGATGGGCCCGGTTCTTTTGTGTGTCGGTGAGGAATAGGATCATTGGCAAAGCCCCGAGGCCGCGATAGCTCTTTTCAAAGAAAGAGCATCATCAACTGGCAAAAAAAAGATAATACATACAACACCGAGGATTCGCATGTGGTCACCCACCATACTACTGGTTCGGCGCTCTGTGGCTTGACTAAGGGGGAGCAGACGGGACCCCGTATTTTCCGCAGGCTATGGTCGTATGTCGGAAGAAATACGGAGTTATCGGAAAATATAAAATGGCAAATATTTCGCGTCGTTTGATCTTAGTGATTCCAGTAGACGTAAAATATATTCAAATCAAATTAGATGGAGAGCCTCCTGGCTATATTGCCGGACCCTCAAAAGTCATAGGAAATGCTCGACATCTATGCGTTCCTCTCACTGCTGACCGTCCGGGAGGTGCTCCCGTCCGGAATATGCCGTCGTATTGATGTGGAAAACTAGTAGGTAGACGTAAAATAATACATACATATATACATAGCCCGAGCTTCAAAAAAGACTTGTCTGGCCATCAAAGTGCTTCGACATCTGAGCAGAGTCTATTTCGGAATACCACTAAAGCCCGCATTACAGGTCAGGGCAATCTATGTAGTGCCACAGTTGGCTGACGTATGCGGCCACCACATAGTACCCCGCGGCGAACAAGATAGCAGTGGATGAACCGGAGGTTATGTTTCAAGGCAGAATTTGGACAGCCCTGCCTGCCAGTCCATAAAACGATCAACAAGTAGAGTCTGTATAGATTCGCGGCTTTCTCAAGTCCCAAAATCATCTGCAAAGAAATGACACGGGCGGATGGGTTATGACCATACGCATGTAACGCAGACCAACCCCTATATCTGACGCTAAAGACAAGACAAAGGCAATACTCACTTTCACGATAGGAGATTCTGTCAAACTTCTGCTAGGGATGGAAGGACCGACCGATCAGTTTACAGAGCAACTGAGGAAGGAAGAGGTGGCCAAAGCCCACCTAAGCCTGTTCGACAAGAAACCACGGGACACAATATGAGTGTACTCAGATGACTCGCACAACAGCGACGGTGTTACTGGAGCTGGCTGGGCCGTGTACCATGGAGGAATGGCTCTGGTACAGCGGTGCATGTGGTAGATACAGAGAGGTGGCAGACAGGGAAGCAATCGTGGCCTTCAAAGCATGCGAAGATTGGAGCTGAAGTTCCGTCATAGACAGAAAGTATAGATTTGTGTGTGTGGATAACCTTGGGGAAGCAAAGCGAATCAACTGAGGAAACTAGACACTTCTCAGCTCAGAGCCGATGAGATCCGGCAGGTTCTCGCAAGGTGGGAAGCTGGACCGGAAAGCCCAGCACTGGACAACCCGACAGCCAGTGCGTGCTTGGTTCTAGAGCACTGCGAAGCCCTGGGAAACAAGGCAGTATACTAACCGGTCAAAACGGGCTGCAAGAGCGCGGACATAATGATTCTCGAGAGGACGGTGTCTCTGGCAGCGGCAAGAAGTTGGGAGGGTGATGCATTTAGTGCCGATTTCAAGAACTGGATGGGACACAACTATTCAGGGACTAATCAGCTTGGAGGAATGCTGGGGATGGATGGGCAATGCTACAAGACTGACATGGAGATTTACGAAACTCCCTAGAGAAGAAGAGAGGCCTTCAAGTATCTGACAAAGAAACTGGTCCCAAAACAGAGGGGGTGTCAGCACAGAGAGAGGTGAGACGCTCGGTTTTGTTTGAAAGTCAAATGAGGATATTTGTTGTGTTCTGTTAATTCCTTTGTGCTCTGTTGGAGCTCGCCACAATGCCGAAAGCTGCCAGCCTTTTTCATCAAAAACACTAGACAGTCAGTCAATCCCGGCGACCAGCAGGTACGCCCTAGAGATACGCTGGGCTCGGAATCTATGCGCACCTGTAACTGCTGACTGCTCGGACGCTGCACCAGAAGATGGAATTAGCCAACTGCTCCCGCCCGGAATATGCCGTCGTATTGCTGCGGAATGATAGCGAGTAGGACGTGAGTCCAAAGGTGCTGCCATACACTAGGAACACTATAGTATCTACTTTGGTTCTCACAAATGATGGCCAGCAGTAAGACGTAGCCATAGTGAAGTGGACAGAACAACGGCTAGGCTTTGCCAACGTGTACAAGGCTAACTCAAAGGACGCTCGACGAGGAACCACGATAAAGCGCGTCCTAGCAACAACCAGGAGAAAGGGGATATACTGTAATGACATTAACCTAAACTCACACACATGAGAGGAGACAGGCAGGATAAGCAAATCAAAACACATCCCGCTCGTTCATAGCTGGCTGGGTGAAGAAGGCACTGCCCTGCTCAACGAGCAAGACAGCAACATGTACTTCTGAAGCAAGGAGCCGCCCTCTGTAGCCGACCTAGCATTTGCAGCTAGGTCAAATCGATTTCAGCTTTCCACGTAATGGCTAACCTCTTCGGCCTGTCTAGATTGTGGATGTGACTCAAGGATCTCCAAGCCGACAACTGTCGCAAATAGCGAGATACGGGGCATTCTTGAAGCTATCATCCAATTTTCTTGTTGCTAAGTTGGAAAAGAGCCACGAGGAGATCATAATAATGAGAAGACTATAGATGCAGACAGATGAGTTCAACATCACCCTAGAGCAACATGTATTAACAGCCTTGAGAAGGGCTGCTACGAACTTCATTTGGGCACTGACGATAAAACCAAACCCCAGAAGACCACGTTGACTGTCACTTTGCTTATAATTTCTCCAAGAAGACGAAGATAGTAGCTGACTACGGCTAGAGCTCATCTGCAAATGAGTAGCCTCGTTTCTAACACTTATTAGTGGAGTGATGACTTTCTAGTAGAAAGGAAAGTTAGGGGCAGCTTACCCCAAAGCTCACAAGCTTCGCCAATCATCTCAAACAAAAAAGCAACGGAAAATCTTGGGGGTCGTGCTCTATGACGAAACGCGGACTGCCTGGACACACTCCGACCCGCTGAATAAAGGATGACAGGACAAAGTCTGCGTGTATTCAAAGGAGTCGCGTATTAGCGATGGGGAAACTTGGGGCAGCTTGGCCGTGTACCATAGGGGAGGGGCTACGGTAGCGCATGCAGCAGACATAGGAGGGTGGCGGATACAGAAGCAATTGCAGAATTTAAAGCAGCTAGGACCTTAACTAAGGTTGCTCTACTCTAAACTTGCGCATAAAGAAGCTAGAAGTGGCGAAGCGAATGAACAAGAAGAGGAAGGGAAAGCCAATAAATTCTCGACTCGAAGCGGGTTAGAAAGATTGACACTTGGAAAGCTGACCAGCAGGGGGTTTGGAATCCGAGGACACCGCGAAATCATAGTCAACGAGGAAACCTATCAGGTGGATAAAGAGAAAAGCTGCTAGTTTCTGATATGACGACGATAGCTTTGACTGCAGTGAGACGTTAGCTGAAGCAGACTCCAAGAACTGGATGAGAGCCAGCTGCCCAAAGACTGGTCCTTGCAGGACCACCTGGACCTCCAAAGTCATCTGGTTGGGGCTGCACCGAGGCACAGTGACAGAATACTGGCTGGACGCTTTTTGCCAAACCTGGATTAACCATGACGACACTGATGAAATGCGAATTGCCGAACCTGGGCAAACCAAAGAACTTCAGCCACCCATGGGAATGCTTGGGCTGCAGGAAATATTCCAGAGAAGATAGATTCTGCGAAAACACAAGAGAAGGGGGATTTGAAGTAGAGGGGCGTCGATTAGACACACAATAGGGAATGGGATAGTGTGGGGAAACATGGGACATCGTGTTATGGTTGTATTGTTCCTTTAGTCTGTCAGGGTTACAAGACGGAGGTAGGCGACAAGACTGCTTTGGAACATCTGCACTTCGCTCGTTGAACCTTCGTGGGCAATCTCACAGTTGACTGTATTGTGTCTGGCACAGGCTAAGCAATTTCAAGTTCAAGCCTCGTAATACCACTTTAGATGACGCTGGATACACTCAACGTTGAGTTTCTGGCCGTTGAATTAGATGAGAGTCCCCTGGATGCCAACAGGCCCAGTAGACGTCAAGTATATGTCCGGGTTGGAGCGCTTGAATGCTTATGCACTGGTGCTCACGTTATAATGAGCACATTCTCGCAAGGTTGTGAGCCCCCTTAGAGCCCAAGGCTACTTACTTACTGTCCGCATAGATGTCTCGTGTCCTCTAAACAGCATATTATATGCAGAGTTCGGCGTCGATCTCCTTCCCCTTTTTACCAGCAGGACCAGCAGGGTTCGGGTTTGGTCCCCTAGTCGCGTGCGTGCAGCACAGTAGTTGGTCTATTACGAGTTCTAGAGTCAGCGAGCACAGAGAGTTGCATAAAGTAATATTGTGACATGAGTGTATTTTATTCAAATGAAATTGATGAGAAGGTTTTGTTTCCCTTCAAGCTTCGTGTACCACGTATCTTTATCAAGCATTCACCCGATGTTATTCCGAGTGGAGCTGGAATCTCCACAACAAGTAATATCACAGAGCAGCATGTATGTTGGGCCTCGTGCTCGTGAGGCCCAATATAAATCTTGTAACGGACAGGGGTTCTGGTACAAAAACAAGTCTTTCCAGATTTCCATGGGGGGTGGAGGTGACAGGGTTCGTTTAACAGCATTGTCTATACTCACCTTGGAGGCACTGAAACGGTGGAGACGACAGGGCGAGAAAACGAGTGTGAGTAGGAGAAGGAAATGAGGGCTCCAGAGGCTTTTGCACTCCTGGACTCTTGCACTCTTGCACTCCTGCACTCTCCCAACACGATGCATGCAGTATGAAGAAAAACTCAACCTGTAGTAGTATTTGGAGCTGGGGTCGCTTAGCACAAAGCATATGCGTGCTGGCTTGTTGGCCATCATCACCTATGGATGATGGGCTGCCTCAAGCGGATTGAAAACTGTATTTTCAAGTTTGACAGGTGCATTCCAAGTAAGCAGATGCTTCCTTCCTTAGGGAAAATATAGACTCTCGGAGAGACATAAGGCTTAAGACATTGACGGCTACCTCTACTTTCCCTTCATCAAGTGTTTTTTTCTTCTTTTTTTCTTTTTTCATTTCTTTTTCCAGGAATGATTGAGTACGTAGTGTGAGATTTCTCCAGAATAACCGCGTGTGGGCTGACTATCCCAAAACAGCTAGCCCCCTAACCCTTGCTGGCACTGCGGCTAGATAAGCATGATGAGAACACATCAGCTTGTGATTGGTCCGATAAGCTTGTGCAGTGTAACTCCAATCTGGGGGGGGGGGGGTTTGTAATGAGCCGGGAGTAGTTCTGAGCTGAAAACTGAAAAGGAAGATGAAAGAAGGCAATACTATGTGCTGTGCAAAAGAAAATCCCTCTGTTGTCCTATTTCTTCCTAGAATTCCGCTATTAAGCTTGGGCCTTCGAGGGGTGAGACGTTGGTGTTGTTTATTACCTATTATAGCAAGATCGCGACGCAGATGGTAGACTAGACGAGGGGGAAGCACCTATAAGTGCTTGTAACCGAGTGGAGGCTAATCTTTAGACAATAAGGCCAGAAAAAGCCTAAATGAGATGGCGGGCACTGTGTGAGTTTCTATCTTGGTTGTGTACTGTTGGGCATAATTGCCGAGTGACGTTGGATGAGGGTGAAAAGGACGAGTACTTGGATCATTCAAAAGGAGGAATCTTCCCTGGGGAGATCAGAAAATATGCTTGGCTTTATATAAGCACGCCTCTGTGACTCTCTTGTGTGGCCCAGTCTTGTGGAGTCTAGCCTTTGTTTCGTTTTCTCTTGTTCTCTCTCGCCTTACCCGTTATTGCTTGCTTGGAGAGAGTCGCCATCCCCTCCTAGACCAGCTTGATACGGCCTCATCTTGCCACTGAGGGCCCCCATCACTCGGGCCTCCTGCGTGACTGGCGCGTGCCATTTTTATAAAACTAGCATCTCACGTTTTCCTGTTTTTTTCCCACTGCCTCTCATATTTTGCTTGAGACATTGAACTTGCCTTTATCAACTGCATGTTTGCATACGTATATTCGCGTCTACTACACATACACATACACATACACATACACACACGCACACGCACACACACGCACACACAAGCACACACAAACAATCATTGCAAGAATGGGCCTCCTCGAAGCCTGTTGGCACAGTGCTTCAGCTGGAAGCATATCGCTATGCATAACCGCCACCCTCGTTCTTATGGTGCTTGCATCTCGAATCAAAGAGAATCTTACGATCCGCCGTGTTGGCCACCGGGGTCAAACTCTTGAAGGCTCGTGGTTCTTTGGTAAGTCTTTGCGTCAACACTTGCCTTGAAAACAACCACAACCACAAGTACAGCATAGCACAACATGACGCAGCACAGCTTGACTGTCTCTTACACAACCATTGACACCATTTACCTCCAATATAGGCATTCCATTTCTAGTCCGCAGCGTGTATGCCGGCATAAAATATCGCTCGCAGACATCCTGGGCCAGCATCTTCGAAAACGTCTCTGGCCTCACCGCCGAGACTAGCATCTTGGGCTACCGCATGATTCTCACCACTGACCCAGAGAACATTCATGCCATCCTATCATCACAATTCTCCGATTTTGGCAAAGGTGCCAAGTTCCACAGCGAGTGGAAAGACTTCCTCGGTGACAGCATCTTTACTACTGACGGACCCACTTGGCATCGTAACCGACAGCTGATCCGCACCCAGTTTGTCAAGGACCGTGTGGGAGACTTGGGGATTTTTGAGAGACACATGCCCGCCTTCCTGGAAGCTTGTGCTAATGGTGATGTTGCCGTTAACGGCTCCGGGGGCTTGGGCGGAGGAAGCGACAAGATTCAAGACGCTGCTTGCCCTAAAGTCTTTGATATTAGTGACTTGTTCTTTCGCCTAACACTAGACGTGACTACTGACTTTTTATTTGGTGCCAATGTCAACTCTGTGCTGTACGTTAACACGCCACACAAGGCCCTTTTTACCAATCACAAATTCGCCAATTGCTAACAGACCCGCCCCTCAGAACTCCCAACAGCCAGTTTGCCCAAGCTTTTGACCAAGTCCAACAGCACCAGAACCTCGTCAGCCACATGCCATGCATCAACTGGCTTCTGCCCCGCCGCAAATTCCAGGCCAACATGGCGTTAATCAACTCCTTTATCCAGGGATTTATTGATCAGACACTCTCGCTACGGACCAGTGAAGCCAAAGTTAGCAATGCCCAGAGCGATATCGATGCCGACGACAAAAAGAACGGCAAAAACTACACATTTCTGCACGCATTAGCTGGATATACTCGCGACCCTGTTGTTTTGCGCGATCAGATCATCTCAGTGCTGCTTGCCGGTCGCGATACCACAGCCGGCACGCTATCCTTTGCACTATACGAGTTATCACGGTGCCCGGCACATGTTGCGCGTCTCCGCCAGGAAATTCTCTCCACCATCGGCCCTTCCGCCATTCCGACACATGCCGACATCGCCACACGCATGCCCTTCCTCCGCCACATCCTTGACGAGACTATGAGGTTGTATCCTGCCGTGCCATTCAACCTTCGCACGGCCCTCGTCGACACCACATTACCTCGCGGCGGTGGCCCCGACGGTTCCAAGCCGCTTGCTGTGCTTAAGGGCCATATAATCACCTACTCGCCACTAATAATGCAACGTAGCCCCGTCCTCATGCCGCCTCCATCGGCAAGTCCGGGAGGTGCTCCGCCTTCGGGTGTGTGGGCACCTGAGCGCTGGGAAACATGGCAGCCTAAGAGCCACAACTATATACCCTTCAATTCGGGGCCGCGTGTTTGTGTGGGCCAGCGCTTCGCCATCGTGGAAATGTCTTATGTGCTAGTGCGGTTATTCCAGCGCTTTTCGCGCGTGGAGAGCCATATGCATAACATTGACGGTGGCGAGCCGTTGCTCAAGGCTGATATCACGATGAGACCTGGGCAAGGTGTATATTTAGCTTTCTATGAAGATGAAGAATAACTGAAAAACTGCAAAGTAAGGTGGTGTTTTGGGACTTGGTTGGGTTGAGTCTTTTGGCTCTTTGTCGTCCCTTGGAACATTTCTCGTTTTTTCTGTTTTCCCATGCAAGATATGAACGAATCGTTATGATGGCTCATGAAAAAGTAGACAGGCTTTCGCTTGATGAAAGAGTGCGAATAATAACAGCAACAAAAACAATAATAATAATAATAATAACAATAATACATTCGTAACTAAACCTGTGTCTAAATATCAAAATGTATATGCGTGCAAAGAATGAAAAAGAAAAAGAAGAACATATTCTCACACGCAAGCTACGCTGAGCTGCATTGTGATGCTGAGAGAAAAGGCAAATTATAAAAAGGGAGAACAAAAAGCAACTGGAAAATAAACACAGGAAATCTCTATCTTTCGTATATGGCGGTATGTTTTCCGCCATGTGTCGTGCACAATAAAAACTTACAGTTTGAATGACTTCTTGATAGCCTCGCTCAACCTCTTCACAGCCATCGACATTCGCTCTTCGCTGGCTGCCGCAAAAGTCGCACGGAAGTATAGGCCAGGCAGCGGCTTGGGTGTTTCAGCGTGGAACCAAGAGCCACTAGCCACCAGCACGCCATTGTCAACACAGTCAAGGAAGATGCTCTCTTCAATTTCTTCCAGAGAGCGCTTCCCAATATCGGGGTGCTGCGTATGATCAACTTTAATCCACAGGAACATACCAGCAGATGGCGGCACCCAGCTAGCCACGCTCTTGGGCATGAATTCCTCGCAAGCATCAAGGAGCACGTTGCGACGGTGTGTGTACTCGTGCTGGATGTGCTGAAGCCACTTGAGATAAGTCTCGTGGCCCCAGGTCTCATCCAGCAACTTGTAAAGCGCAGCCTGGGAGAAGCCGCTGGGAGCTTGGGTAGCGACTTCAGCGTGGCGAATGTATCGTTCGATGATCTGCGCTGGAGCTGTGACCCAGCCCATGCGTGAGCCAGGCGCAAGCACCTTGGAGAAAGAGTCCATGCGCATCACACGGCCATCAATATCAATAGAAACAAACGTTGGGACCAGACTAGACAGGAAGGCATCCAGACTCCACGGGGGAGAAGTGGGACTAGAATCGCGCTCGGCCTTTGTCTTGTATGGCGGCATTTGAAGGAAGTAGTAGGGCTCATCTTCTAGGATAAACACATCATGCTTCTGGCATACAGAATACACGGCCAGACGGCGTTCTAGGCTTTGGGTAGCACCGGTTGGGTTCTGGCCCGAAGGGACGGTATAAAGAACATGAGGCTTGCGCGAGCCGCGGGCTTGCTCATCCCAGTTACTTAGAATCTCGTCCAACGACTCGGGATTCAAGCCTTCGCCGTCGACCTTGGCGCCGGCAATAGCCAAGCCCATAGGGGTCATGGTCTCGATAGCGCTAGCAAAACTGAACTCCTCAGTAATAACTGTATCCCTGCGGCTTTTGTCACAAAGCATGCGCAGGGCGATTTCCAATGCGCTTGTGCTACCAATAGTCTCCGAGCAGCCCCAATCAGCATACGGGGGGTTGTACAAGAGCTCGGTGTGCTCAGTGATCCAACGCATAAACTGGAAACTGCCATTAGCCTGGGTGTAGTTGAGGGCTATGGCAAGATCGTATTCGGCATCGAGAACAGACATATCATGCTTTCCCATGGTGGTTTGAGATGAGGGGCCGGTTTCGGTGAAGGCATCTGGCATGTTAACGCGCAACTTCATCTCAGAAAATGGGAAGTATTCACTTGAGGGAAGACCGCCGCCGAGAGAAATGATATCAGGCTTCTTTAGGTGCTGGGCAGCCTTTTTAAGCATACATGGCTGGCGGTGCTTGCTCTCGGCACTAAGATGGTCTAGATGAAGAGATTAGAGCCAGTACCTATAATAATTTGTACTAAAATTTCAGCCATTATAAGGAAAACTTACGATCCCAACGCTTAGCCATAGGCTTTCCAGTTTGCTGAAAAGCGAAGTCTGCTAGTTAGTATGATGGGACATTGGAATAGGCGGGAGAATAAGCCAGAGACAAGATCATACCGGGCCCTTGAAATAGTCACTCTCCGAGTACGCAGCAATGCCGGCCTTGGGGTGGTTTGCAGCGGCTCTCCGGGCCTTGATGGCCTGGAGAGCATCCGAGTACCGAGTGGTAGTGGTGTCGACCGAAGAATGAGCGGTCATGTTGGAGTAGATATGATGAGTACTGGTGGGAAGAGGAAAGGGAAAAGAAAAGATGAAAATAAAATAAAAAGCGGAATAGGGAGATACGTGAAACGGATAGAGGGGGCCAAAAATCAGAGTGAAGAGATTTTCGGAAGGTAGCAATGACAACAAACGAAAACGAAATCTTTGAAAGCATGAGGCAATTGCCCGGTCTTTATACACACACTCGCTCACCTCTCAAGAAACCACAAAAAACCCCGAGAATAAATGAGAAAATCTGACAACAAGCCACGCGGAATGTGTCACCCGCAAAGGACCAACAAGAAACTAGAAGAAAAAGAACAGCGCCTTAGCCCTGATCTGGCCGCCCTTTCTCTAGATAGAGCGGCTTTAATGGCCCGTGACTACATGAGTAGAGGAAGGAACAAAATCCTCCTGTACTTTTTATCTAGAGTTTCGTCGTTCCTCTCCCCTGTCTTGGTAAACGGACTTTGGCGAAGTTGTTTTTGTCTTAAACAAGCTAAGAAGGAGTGCTTATCTTATCTAGATCCATTAGCGATCCTTCTTCTCTCTGCCGGGGAGAGAAGAGGGGCGGACATCTTCCCCTTATCAACCAAAACTTTGGAGAACCGTTGAGGGCTTTTTTCTTCCACCTTAACCCGCTAAAATCCGCTCATTCGGCAGGTCGTGTGACAGGACATGATACTGGACAACTTTGTGCCCTGTTTGTGACAAGCCTCACGTGCGGTTGAAAATGGAGAATGCGGAATGGGGTGCATCGGGGGAAAAGCGGTGACCAGAAGACAAAGGCAAAGGGTAACATCAATAAAGAAGGATTCTTATAACGCAAGTAACACGGCACGTCTTTCAACCTGGTCTCAACCATAGGCCCACGCCCTTAGCCTGAGCCCCTGCTCTTTTTTCTTTTTGTTAATCCTCTATGTTTTTGGTGAAAGCTTGAGGGAGGGCTTATCATTACAATATCATTGAGACCTTTTATTCAAAGCTCATGAACCGGCCGAGAAGTGCCCAGTGCTGAGCACTGCGTGTGTACATACAAAATTATTCTTGCGATATTGACGTCTAGCCTATCTATAGTCTAAAAAGTAGTAGGGGGAGAGGGGCTGGAACAGAAGTGGCTTGAGAGAGAGGCAGGAAATGTGACGGAAAGCCTTCCGAATACATACCATTAGATTCCGCGTTTACTAAATAAACTGGGAGAAGAAAAGGAGAGCCAGTGAAGGTGGGAAAAGAAAACGCCAGAGTCAGTAATATCTTCATGGAGACACGATGAGGGAAAGATGGATAAGTAGCATGAAAGAAATGAGATGTGCCTAAAACTCCTCGCTGAAAACACGACAAAAAAGAAAGCAAAAACAAGAAGGTAGAAGATAGAATCTAAAAGACAAAGACGGTCGGTGAGAAATTAAGGAAGAGGAAAAGAAAGCAAAATGAAAATGAACATAAAGAACAAGGCAGAACAATGAATGGAGCAGAAGCTCCCCAAAAAAAAATCAGTGGAAAATTTGGGCCTGATTAATGGTGGGGGAGGAGGGGTGGGCAAGGTATTGATTGTCATGGGTCCGTCCATGGACTGAACAGGCGGGAAAATGAGGTTCATCATCCCACTTGATCTAAAGGTCATGTCTCAATCTTCTTTTGGCGTGCGAGGGAAAAGAAGGATAAATTGAAAGACACAAGACTGTGACATGTTGGTGTGTAGCAAATAGACACTTGTAACCCAAAAGTCACTCAATGATGTAGTAACAACATAGGAGGGGCTCAAGCCACAAGCGTGTCAACAGACTTTGTAGAGCTAGCTGCACTGCGAAGCAGAATCAGTTCTCGCCGCTTCCGTTTGATAATACTATCGCCGGAAATCCAGTCAAGCAGTTGGCGGAGGGGTGACTCGTCATTGCCAGAGATCAGGTCGTGAACAGCTCCGCCCACTAGACAGCCACAGCAAGGCGCCACAAGAGGAATCTAAGTCATGTTAGTAAGCGCGTTCTGGCGCGTCTAAATAGACGCCAAGGCCCATAACCGATTTTAAGCGAGAAGCGAAGCACCACACTGTCGAGTTGCGTCAAGCTTTGACAGGGGATTGCAAAGGAGAAAACAAAAAGAAAAGCCCAGGAGAAATGAGAAAACATGAGAAACTTACCCAGAAATACCACTGTGAAGCTGAAAACACTTCAGTTCCATAACCAAGCAAGTAGGAAACAAGCCGAGGGCCGAAGTCGCGGGCGGGGTTCAGAGCATACGATGTTTCCCAGCCTGACGACATGCCCAAAACCATGACTAGCATAGCTAGACCAATAGGCATAGGCACCTTGGAGATGCCCTTCTTACATGTGTAATCAAGGGCATATATCCCCAACATAAGCATGGCACTGGTGACGAACTCGGAGAAAAAGCGGCCTTCAAGAGACATGAAGCTCTGAGGATAAGTGGTGAAAATCCCCGTTGATGAGTTACCTAGACTCATAGCATGGTCCCCCGTGCTACTGTCATAGGTAGTAATAGGCACCAAGTAGTTTGCGTAAACAACCAAGCTGGCTACCATGGCCCCGAGTAGCTGGCCTGATATATAAAAGGGCAACTTTTTAATCGGGAATCCGCGTAGAACCACATTGGTTATGGTAACAGCAGGGTTGAGATGGCCTCCGGAGCGACAACCAACCAAGTAGCCGAAGAAGACGCCACAACTAAAAAGAGGAAAGGTACAAGGCAATGTCAGCAATTCTGAGATATACAGTAAGGTTTGGGCGAGAAAGAAAAAGACTTACCCCCAAGCAATATTAATGCTCAGGAAATCGCCAGCACTTTTTTGGCTAAGGAAAACTTGTGCGTTGACACCGAACCCAAACCACAGCATTGTAAAGGTCCCGGCCATTTCAGAGATGAAGTCCTGAAAATATTCGAGCATTGCCGTTGATTTGGGCTCGGGTGTGTAATATGGGTTGTTGTGGAAGCCTTTCTCTAGATCGTCTGAGTAGATTTCCATCGTAATTAAGCTTCTGGGTAAAGGTGCAGCGGTTTATATTTGCAGTATGAGTCGAGAATGATATGGCCGAATGTCTTGAGACAAGCAAAAATTAATACGATCAGATCAGGGCGATGGGCGATATTAAACCAAGGTCAGAAGAGGCAACGCAATAAGAAAGAAAAGGCGGACTAGTAAAACAAGGAAACGAATGTGTGTATTTGCAGCTGCAGGTTGTGCAGATCAAGAGCCAAACAAACAAGTAAAGTCGGGCGCCGCTAGGAATCGAAACAATGTAGTTGGGAGTTTGGGGTCCTGGGCATCCAGAAGAAACTGAAGTGAGACTGAGGGCCGGATAGTCAAACGAAGGGGGAGACACGAAGATATGCCGAGTAACGGAGATCAAGGTGGACGGGAATTTGGGTCGATAGAAGAATAAAGATTGGCTAGCCTTGACAACAATCACTCACTTGTCTCAAGCCGAGCCACGAAACCCACCACAAAGGGCGAGAGCTGAGTGTTGGGAAGGAAGATTGAGAGACGGTGGTGTGAGGGACAAGAAAACGCTGCTAGGAAAAGAAGGGGAGAAAAAGAGAAGAAATAGAGATGGGAAGGCAAAGATAGGAGGAGGCCAGCAGTCAAAGAAAAGGAAATTCCGGGCAGTTACTGTGAGCAGCCAAGGGCAACAACGGCTGTTTGCCCTTTCCCAGCCTTGACCATGCTTCTTTTTATCTTTCATCTTTTATCTTTTATCTTTCTGTCTTTCTGTCTTTCTGTCTTTCTATCGTTCCCTCCTTCCCACCTTCCCATCTTCCCATCTTCCCGCCAGGCCTCCTTCCTTGTCTACATCCTTCCACTTCCCTGCTTCCTTTACTGCCCTTTTTACCCCTTCCGGGCATAGAGTAGATGAGGCCAGTCAACCCAGTCATTCTATTGTCTATCGTGAGTAGGCACACACACACACACACACACACACACACACACACACATATACACATGCAGTGAAGAGGAAGAGCCCGCGCTAATAAAAGATTAAAATTGAAGCCTAGGCCAGGCCACGACAGCCTCCTAGCAGGGTATCTCCCAGAATGTCACAGCCAGCATGAACCAATTCTGGGCCAGCGGCGAGTCCATTGATAGCACAATCAAATCAGGGAGATATCCAAGGAAAAATGCCACTCGGAATCAAGCAGGAAAAGAGTCAAAGCCCTCTCTGTTACAGAGCCAAGCTGCTCTCTTGAGATTCGTCGCTGTTGTTTTCTCAATCGGGCTGCTTTCTCTGAATGCCCTTTTCAAGTCCTTGTTTTCTCGACTATCCCTGTTCTCTTTTCTTCCCATGTCTTTTCTCTTTTCTCATTCCGTTCTTTTTCTTCTTTACTTTGCTTCTTGTTCTCTTCTTTTCTCACTACTTATCTTCCAGCAGGTTAGTTGACCTCTACCATATAGAGCAAACTACGAGGTCTTAAATGTCCATAAGGCAATCTGCCCATACGGCAACCTAACTGTGGTATCTCTTCGTGTTTCTATTAAAAACTTAAAGACAGTATTGCCATTAGATATGCTCCTACAATCCCAATTTTCGACGTGCGCCTTTTGGTATTATTAAAAACGTTTAAGCTTTCTTGTCCAGCCCCCTGGAACTAAGCAGAGCCTCACTTGCTGCTGATGTGTCGATCAAACCCTAGGTTCCCTTAGTGGCCTCATTTCTCAAAACGAATAGCATATTTCCTATTATGGGTTCTTTGTGTAGTTTCGCTTAGACCTGCAACTCATTATTTATGCTGTATGTTGAGCTGGGCTCTATGTTGGCTACTAGACTCTTATGAGCTAATGTCCTAGCTCCTCACGCCTCAGCGCCTTTCTCAGGGTTAGACAAACACGTTCTTCACGATAGCAAAAAGTGGGGGCAAAGCCAGGCCCAAGCAGGTCAGCCGACCATGAAAATTTTTTACTTCAATTTTATCTCAGGATTATAGCGCCTTTGGGAATTAGCTCAGGATAGAACAGGTCATGAGAATAATCTCAATCATTTTCATTAAAATCATTAGGCTTACAGAACCCTAATGTAAGCTTCAACCTCACCTCACTCTAAGGCTAGTCCTTCAGCGTCAGAGAGGTCAGCTCTTCTAGTTATATCTTTGACTTGGGAAATTGTGATCTAGTGCCTCTATTAGTTCTTTTTCGTTGAGTTAAAACTAATACAGCCACTGTCGAGATAATACAATCTCCTACATACTGAGTTTTTGCCAAGTTGAAATTTAATTTATCAGTGGCAACCCTAGCACAAGTCAAGCTTTATTTTTTGCCATTTATAAAAAGGTCTGTACTACATCAACAAGCAAGGGTTATATGGCAACGCAAGCTATCGCTAAAATGCCAATAAAACCAAGTAATCGGACTATCTTGTGGAGCAAGCTTTCGTTCTTGAAGTTTTATTAATCAAACTGACCATAAATAAACTAAGAAAACAAAACAGGCTAAGAGTGGGAAGATCTAGAACGAGGAAAAAAAAGGACTAGTAAGGTCTAGACAAAGAAGGATCAAATAATTGATGCCGTAATCAGTAAAGAGCTAAAGAGAATAGCAAGTAAACCTCCAGAGCGAGAGAAACAGAAAAGGAGGAAGGGAAGAGACTAGGAAAAGAGAGAGAAGAGAATAGAAAATGAGAGAGAAGAGAATAGAAAAACTGTGAGAAGGGAGAGGGAAGCCGAGGCTTACGCGATTCCTAGAGCTAGCCCAAAGGATCCTAAGAAGAATATCAGACGAAAGATCACTCCTCTTTGATACTAGGTATATTTCATGTCAGAGAGAATATACAAATACAAAAAGAAACAGCCCGGTTTCCATTACATGCGCGCGTCGCTTGATCTTGGTGATTCCAGTAGACGTTAAATATATTCAAATCAATCCATTACATGCTTCAGGATACTAAACGCATACTGAGTGAATGGTACTTGTGTTGATAGCAGAAGGTTTATAGTAGATTAGAAGTATCAAAAAATGTAGCATGAAGCCTTAATGGATCAAGCTTGACGACCGTTTGAAATGAGGCATAAACGTAGACTAAGCCACCATGTGTGACATGACTGTTGTTTGGATGCCTAGGAACGCGGGTATCGATTGAGGACGATAAAAAAAGAAACATCCATAAGTTCTACAGATATCAACATTTCACGTGTTGACAGTATCAGGCCTAACCAGGATTCGAACCTGGGCTTACGGAATCAGAATCCGACGTCCTAACCAACTAGACTATTAAGCCGTGATAATTTATCACGGATAAACTACGCCTTATCGGGATTTGTGAGACTAAAATTGCGACCCGGAAAAAGGGACGATTAATTCTATACGTAAAATAATACAATAATAATGAGGGACAAACAGCACTACACAATTCTTTTCGTGTTGTTTCATCCTGTGATTCCCGTAGACGTTAAATATATTCAAGTTCAAGTTCCCCCCGGCGTCGTTTGATGTTAGTAATTCCAGTAGACGTAAAATATATTCATGCAAGCACAAACCCAGAAAGTGTTGCAAATGTTTCACGCTCAGTCTCAAACAAAGGATTTGGGCGGAACCCCCACGAATTGAGACATGATATAAGAAGGGGAGAAACAAGCCAACCGGGGAGCTGATACCTAGAAGAGACTGGGGGGCTCTTGCTTTTATTATCTATGGGAATTAACAATAAGTTCTGAAGATGTTAAGAAAAGAATAAAGCATCATACAGGGCTCATTGAAAACTTCAAGATGATTTCAAGACGAGCAAGTGTCTATGGTCTTGAATATGTGTTAAAAACCCCGGGAAATTATCGTATAGACGGTAGCAAACGTTCAAGAATCATATACCTATGGCCTTTGAGTAAGTTACCACATTTAGGCTGATCAACTTCACACGTCATCCCTACGATCCTATACTGATGGGCATGGTATCTCCACTACATATTTTGATGAAGCCCATTCTAAGGTGGTATCGACGACTTGGCAACAAACTGAAAAGGCTTCGCTTAAATGCTGGATTTCTCAGTGGATCTAAATCCCATGACTTGACAGTTCAACTCGAATCCCGTGTTTGCTACTGTAGACTCTATAGGACGACGGCCCCGTAGCAGTACAATTACACTGTGTCTACGCTTTATACAACACTTACACTGAAGGGCATCTTGGATCTTGGCTGGATTGAGATAAGAGCCCGGTGATAGCCGTGGTCCATAATTTGGCAACACAATTCATGTCACTTGATGATAGCAAAACTTGGGGGTCTATAGAAAAGAGTTATATATTGCTTTAAAGCTTGACTGGAACTCTGTTTATCTTGGCTTGTCTAGAAAACTCCGCAAACCTCCAGAGAAATTTGCAATGAAAAGGCTGGTCAAGACAGTGGACAGGGCACTTTGTGGACCGACTAGCACAAGCTACGCTTGCGACTGCTGTATTCTGTAAAGTAATTAGGGGTGGCTTGTAAAATTACTTTTTCCATAGACCAGAGATTCGCCACTACCGCATAAACAATGATATAAAGATTGAAGAGGTGTAGTTTGAGCGTTAACTATTCTAGGACTTAAAAGGTTATTAGAACAAGTTTATCATGAGTAGAGATCTTTACAGTAGATGGCTAGGAGCACCAGTTTTCTTGGTAACGACATTTGGAACCTAGAAATCTGCTAGTAAGCTACCTATCTAGAGCACAGAAAAGCTTTGGGGCATCTATTTGGGTATATATTGAGAATTCATTGCCGAGGGCATTTTGTGCAGCAGCTAGGTGATTCAACTACTGGCCGTGCGTTAAAATCGACATCCAACCTAGTACTTGCCAAGTATTCAAACTTCATTCGGGGACCAAGCTCTGGCGGTTGGTGTGTTCTAATAGAAGACCTGAATCTTGGGGTTACCCAAGAAAAGAAAGTATCGTAGCCTCAGCTGGAGAGTCGAATATATAGGATATATGGTCCGTAGTTTCAGGGGAGAGCCAAGTGGGCTTTATCTTTGCACTCCCATTTTCTGGTAGTATCAAATATGTTCTACACTAGCAACCGGGGAAATCAATGAATTTTGAGATATCAGCTACGGATCTGACGAATTTTCTTGAGATTAGTTGTGTCATGCAAAAGGCTTTGTTTAACTAGCCTGGCTAGCTAGATCATCCCCATTCAAAAAGTGGGAGGAGCCTGTGGAAATAATGTTAATTCCTCTCTTGTACATACTGCTTTAATATAGTCTACAGTCCTTTTTGTGCTTATATCATTTCTTTTATGAGTGCTGTTAATACATCGGAAGTTGGTACCTGATATCTTCGTCAACCAAAGTTCTTTTAACTTGGTAGAGGGACCCCGATGGCACAAGTATGCGGTGGTGAAAGTTTGGACACGACATCAATGCTATTCGATCATCTATTTCATAATAAAAAATGTGCGTTCCGAACATAGCCTATACACACAATCTAGCAGTTTCCGAGCTGTACACGCAGTCTGAGCACTTCTGTTTAGGATTAGACTAGCTGCAGCAAGGTGCACAACAGATGTTGATCACTACAAAAACTGCTATGGACTGATTTTGTATACGATAATCTGCGAAAGTTGCTACCATCTTTAACACCCTTAGAACTAACCATTGCCAAAGGGCGTGGAAATGGAGGTGAGCATCTTGTCTTTTGATGGGGCTCATGCATAGCCAACTGCCACTGCCCAATATAGGACCGGCAGATCGGAGACGAAACGACCCTCCAAATAATCCTACAGAGCACAAAAACACACCTGTGAATTTCAACTTACATCACGGCTATTGACTTGGGTATTGCCCATATAACGTTTCTTGGGTTTTGCTACATGGGCCGTCTTGATAAACCATCTCATAGCTAGCTGGCTGTGTCGACAGTATCGAGCTTCGATATCTTGTGCCAAAAGGTACTTAGTGGTATCTACGAGAAGAATGGTTGTTTAAGGTGGGGATAGACTTGCGAAGATCAACCACCGTCTGGTGAGGTATGATATACAGAGAAGTTTTTGGATTTTTGGAGAAGGACTCTACGGATATGGTGATAATTTGAAAACCTATACGTGTTTTACGGTGGAGCTAGTAGTATTGATGACGCCATCGAGGTACAATCTAGTTCTGTTCTGAGGGACGGTATAGTATGCTGGCTTTATATTGTATGCACAAATGGTCTAAAACAATAAGCTTGTTTTAAATTATGGGCTATTAAAGCTAATGTATAGCCCCTAACCACTTATACGCAAGATGAGACGGTTAATATAGTTATTTATTTTCAACGAAATACGGGAATATCTAGCCAAATAAGTACTATCAAGTTCTGGGGCGATTTATTTTTGGTTGTATTATTACATCTACCTACTGGTTTTCCACAGCAATATGACGGCATGTTCTGGACGAAAGCAGTGTGGTTGATGTCGTCTTCCACTACCACTCCCGGGCAGTCAGCAGTTGCAGGCGTGAGTCCACTTCGAGCTGTTCCTATGACTTTTTTGTTCTTTTTCTTGTTCTATTTAACGTCTATCTACTGATTTTCCACGCAGTACGACGGCATGTTCTGGACGGAAGAGGGTAGAGAGTTGTCGTCCCCCTATTCCTCTCCCGGGCAGTCAGCTGTTGCAGGTGTAGTCATAGGAGATGCTTATTCGAAACTCTCCTCTGACTACTGTTCCTATGACCTTTACGGCCCGGCCTTGCAGCCAGGAGGCTTTTCCGTCAGACTTTGCCCGAAGCTTGTTTTTTTGTGTTATTTAACGTCTACCTACTGATTTTTCACAGCAATACAACGGTGTGTTCCGGATGGGAGCACCTCCCGGGCGGTCAGCAGTGACAGGAACGCATAGATGTCGAGCATCTCCTATGCCTTTTGAGGGTATAGCCAGGAAGCTCTCCATCCAACGTAGCCTGAGGATGTACCTGCCGGGCTCCAGGATTGGTTACCTGGTGAAACTTTGCCCGGAGGCTTCCCTGCTTCATCACTGTTACTTGACCAAAAAGAAGACTCTGAAAGATGGAGATGATATGTAAAAAGAAATGACCCGTAAACATCGGGATCTAGAAGGTTGACAAGACTGGGACTCGAACCCAGGCGGATTTCTCCATCAGGAAACTTGCGTTAAGGAACGACCTTAACCTGACGCCATAACCAACTCGGCCATCTTGCCATTAACCACATGTTTACCTGAAAAAACACTGGATTATGTAGCACAGTAACTCTCCCTCCTACAACCCTCGGGGGGGTACCTTTGAGGTCTGGTACCTTTTCTTTTTCAGGTTGATGGTCGCCAACGTTTATGACCCCGATGACCGTTGTCATTCTTTTTTCTTTTATTAGACTT
>JAXHKN010000027.1:0-89459 GCA_038407165.1 Ceratocystis variospora
TGGTTGAGGGGGGGGTTAGAGTGGTTTGGTTGTTGGGGTGGGGGGGTGTTTTTGGGGGGGTGGGGGGGGGGAAATAGCGGTGCAGCAAAGATTCCAACGGAGTTATGTGACGGAGTTTCTCCTCCCAACGCCAGCTACGTACAGTTCTGGCCCTCAATCTTAGAGGTGGCACCAATGTTTCCAGCTCCAAAGGCAGCGGCACGACCAGTCATGAAGACAAGCACAACCATTGCCACCAGGAGGTGGAAGGGCTTGAAGGTAAGCATTGTAAGATCTTATGTGATAGTGGTGGTGGTGATAGTATAGGAAAGTTGAGAGGGGTGGTTGTTTGGTAGAAAAGAAGGGGAAGAAGGAAAGAAAAGAGACAAAGAAGAGATGGCGGGGCTTGGAATTATTAAAAAGAAGAAAGAGCCCCTCAGAGCCAAACAAGAAGAGAAACACAAATAGGGGACTACACGGGCACTAGATAGAAACTAGACAGCCAGAAGGCCTATGGAAGAGAACGAGGGATGGGCTGGCTGGTTGAAGCTTTATGGGAAGTCAGCTGTACAAGGTACAAGTGTTAATGGGATTCTTCCTTCCGTTTTGGCTAGCCAACTTCAGCGTCGTTGAGAGACGTTGAGGCCGCCAAAGTGAGAAGAATTCTACGGAATTCTACAGTAGGCCGGTGTATACAGTACATGGCATTGCAATTACAATTGCGTGGGCAGTTAAATTGAGAAGAAAAACTGGAAAGAGCGAGTTATGGGTGGCATAAAATGTTTGTGGGTGGGCAGCTTTTAGACAATAATAGGCAGGTGGGCTGGTAGACAGGATGGAGACAAACCAATTGCAAGGTTAATAAGCTAGTTGCCCAAACAAACTACTCGATGCGAATACGCGGTTCTATGTCTGCATGCGCAACAACGACCAGAGAAGCTTGGGGGAGCTTTGATGAAAGCTTTCCCCTCCTTATCCCTCCTCTTTTTCTCTTTCTCCTGTCCCTCCCTCTCCCGCTTGCCCCGCCTTTTGTTTCTTTGTTCCTTTCCTTGAGCTGTGTTTCTGGTTAGGCTCTAACTGTAGCGACTTTAACCACGTAGAAGAAAAGCCCCTCTTGTTTCTTGCCTTCTTCCCCACTTGCCGAATCGCACAAGAACAGCTGAAAAAAGAGGGGCAGGGAGGAGGGGTAAAGGAGAATCTCCCAGAAGAAAAGAAGCTTAGGATGCAATAAATATACCAGAGGCAGATAACAGGCCACATTTAGCCCTAGGTTTTTAGCCAAAAAAAGAATACAGGTAGCCGGTTATAAAGTCCTGGATGTTGTATATTAAACAATCAAAATACAAAGGCAAGAGAAAAACGCGCCTGACCATTTCGTGTTACTCGTGTTTCATCATAGAAAAAAAGGTATGTGATTAGCGTTGCAGGCTGCCCCTGTTGTTTTGTGTTTGTTAGGGTTGTAGAGAGAGTACCCATAAAGGGTTAGATGATTCATTTTTAAAGTTGTATTCCAGGCCCAAACACTGATTTTGGTTGGCTGACCTAGTGTAGGTACGCCCTGACTAGAAGAACCAGAAAACCCCAAATTCCAGCGACTTGGGGCTCTGCTTGGCCAGAAATTGAAAGGGTCAAGGCCACAAATAGTGCTACACTGACATGGGTGCTGTAGTCTCCATCTGCTTTTCCCACAAGGCGCCCTCTTGTCGCATCTAGGTAGTGGCATAACAGGAGGAAGAGCTTCAACCACGGCCAGCTTCACAAACATCCGCCCTTAGCAGCTTCAGAAGGGAGCAGAAGGCTTCAGAAGGGGGACTGCTTGAATTAATGCTACTGAGCTAGGCTGCAAGAACGGCAAAAACAGCAACAAAGGACTATTGATGATGCTGTAACCGACAAGGTCAAGACACTTCGAGCTAGGTAGAGCCAGGCGGCCCAGCTTGTTGATAGTGAGGCACACAGGATATACCATAGTATTTCTCTGATATCTGTGAAATCGCAGTTTTCTTTTGGGCTTTTCAGGATATTTTATTCTTCTTTTTTATCCTCTTTTGTCCGGTTGTACCCGATGGTGATTTGCTACAGCAGCAGCAGCAGCATCGCACAGAAACAAGACAGCCAGCAGCGCCTCAGCTAGGTGAAATAAGTAGATAAGCCAAGTTGGTTTACCAGGTGGCCTGACTGGCCTGCCAAGCCCAGAAAAAAAAAAAAAAAAACACAGTACTAATAAGCTTGCCCAGGCGATGGCGCAGACTGTACGCGACAGAACAACAAAACGCCCAAGGCGAAGTTTTTAGTGGCTTCCAATAGCTGAAAAGGTACTTAGATAGTGGTTGGAAGCTGCCAAAAGTAATGATACACCAGGCGTTGGACCGGGCGGGTGCAATCTAGAAGCTTTGCGCTGGACAGTGGACTGTCAGTGCATTCCATTAGCGGAGCCAAGGCCGCTGAGTGTAATGCACTTTTGGCCTCCAACGCCTGAGCAGAAAGTAGCAGGGCTGTCTAGTGGTACATTGAACAAGTCTTGGAAGCCCCCTGCTAGCACAGTGTGGGCCTTTTTTCTTTCTCTGAGAGGTGAAAATTTTGCAGCAGTGCACAACCCCCCTGTAACCAAAGAAGCGTGTTGTGGTCCCAGACGACCCAACTCGGCTTTGATAGGCAGAATAAGGGCCAGCCTGAAGGGGAGGGCCCTACAAAATGGGCGTCTCATCTGCTACATACCGCTGGAAACAGCTCCAGTGAATGGGCCAATGGGGGGCTCTAATTTTTTTCTCTTTAATTTGGGGGGCCACCACGCACAGCAACCCGTAGAGCAGCCCCAAAAAAAAACGCGCTGGGGCAACGCACGGTAAAATGGAGGAGGACAGTGAAAGACCCCCCTCCACCAAAAGGAAGCCGGCCCAGCTCAGCCCAGCCCCAGTTACTGATTAGCACCCAGCCTGACGCCTGACTGGCCCTCCAAAAAAGAATAAAGCCGCGGCACCACCCCAGCAAAATAGCGCGCCCCCCCAGGCTGTCCTGAATTTTTTTTTCCTCTTCCTCTCACGCTCTTCTTCTCCCCTCAAAACCCCGAAAGCTTCAGCGCTCTAACATCACCATCGCCATCACCAAAGCCCACCTGGGATTTTACAGTGCTTTTAGAAGCTCTACAGCCTTCAAAAATTGGTTCTTTTTTTTTTTTTACTGAGCTGCACAATTAGAAGAGCAAACCCCCTGCCTACGCACTCATCCGTTTAGTGCTCTACACGCTTCTATATCTCACTTCATTCTACTCAGCCCAAAAATTAATCGCCTATTTTTTTTGCTGTTTCCAAGGCAAAAATCATAGGCTTCTTCTCTATTGACCTCCCCCTGATCTCAATGGCTCGCCCCTCAAAGGCCAGCAAGGAAAAGGCCGCTGCAGTTATTGGTGTCAGTAACAGCAACACTCTCACTATGCCCCCCAACGTTATTCCCTCGTCAACTGGCGGTGCGCGCCCACCTGTGATTGATGTGGATAACTTTATCCGCGTGCGCGACTCTGTAAGGACACCACCCAAAAAAAGACACTCAAAAAGACAGCCACTAACATTTCGCTATTAGGTCTATGGCCGCCTCACCACCATTCAGCAACTCATCAAGTCCTTCAGCGATGACTACCTTCGCCAGACGAATCTGCTGCTAGGTCTCAGCACGCCGGAGGATGGCTCTGAAGACACGCTCGCCAACCTTGAGGCCTCTATGTCTGCTCTGTCCGGAGTTTCGACTCTGATGCTGCTTCCCCCTCCCGTTGTCGAGGAAAAGAAGGAGCGCAAGAAGCGCACCCATGATCCTAATGCCCCCAAGCGGCCTTTGACCCCGTACTTCCTGTACATGCAGACTGCGCGCCCCATCATTGCCAATGACCTTGGCCCCGAGGCTCCCAAACGCGCTGTCCAGGAAGAGGGCCAGCGTCGTTGGGCCTCGATGGTCCCGAGTGAGAAGGGCATGTGGAACCAGGCCTACCAGTACAACCTGCGCCTGTACAACGCCCGCGTGCACTCGTACAAGCACGGAAACCCTGATGCGAAGGACATGGACGATGACGAGGCCAACAAGTACGCCAACAACAACAACATTCAGATTCCCAACGCCGAGGTATCGGCGGAGCAAAACGTTATGATTGATCAGTTGCAAGCTGCTGCTGCCGCCAGCTCTGGCATGGATGCCCAGGGTGAGGATGATGGTGACCTCGCCGCTGCCACTGCCATGGGCGGCGTTATTGCGCCTGGCCATACCCATGCAGCTCACGCTCATCCGCATGCCCATGTCCACGGTCACCCAGGACATCCCGGTATACCAAGTACCGCCGCCGGCATTGTCACCCCCGCCAAGACAAAGAAGCCTGTAGCCACCGGTCGCAAGCGCAAGAGCGCGACTGATGGTGACGAAATGGCTGCAGCTATGAGCCTGGCCATGGCTGACTCACCCGTGCTTGCTGCAGGCGCGCCAACCCCTGATAAGAAGCGCCGTCGCACATCGGGAAAGCCTAACGAAGACAAGGAAGAGCCTAAGAAGGCCGGCCGCAAGAAGAACGTCAAGGCTTGAAGAACCCAAAAAAAAAAGAATGAATGAAAAATTTTGTGTTCAAACTGGGAAGAGAAGGAGAAGAAAAGACAAGAGGAGAGGGCTATGGTATGGGCACAGTTTTTGGCTTGACTGCCTTGTTCCTCTGGCCTATTTTGTTCTCTTTTCTTCCCGACTGTTTCTTATACCCGGTCCCTTTTCTTTTCTCTGCACTCTCTTTTCTTTTTTTATATTTCTTTTTGCGCCTTTCTGCTTTATTCATATTCTCATGTTTGCCTGCTTCTATGTATGTATCTGGTTGTCTGGCTGGGATTTGGGGTCGTTTTATACCTGGAGTTTCTTTTTTTGCTTTTCCCTTGCGTTTTCTGTGCTGATTTTTACTGGGAGGGTTTTGCCAGCTTTAGTTCGTCTTCTTGGATTCGATGTTTTATTTATGCTTTGATGTCATTTCTCCCTCTTGCACTTCATTTGTTTAAACTTCTTTTCGTACTTTTTCTATTTTGTTTTTCCCGTTGTTCTCTTGTTTATTTCTTGACTGTGGGTAGGCTGGGCTAGGCGTATAGTGATGAAAGAGGCTCTGTGCCTTGCTAAAAGGCCTGTCTAACCTAGCCGATTTGTATACAGAATATACGGTTTATCTGCCCACACCAAACCAGGCTCGCATAGCCGGCCCTCCACTGTCTCTGGCTTCGGGTGAGTGAGTGGCTGGACACAAGAAGTTGATGTTTAATTTTTTTCTCTCATCTTCTTCCATCACCCCTTACACTAAAGCTAATCACCCTGTAGTTTTTCCATATAGTGTATGCCCTGTGAAGCAGTTTTCAGTTATAGTTTAGCGGGTGCAATAGACAAAACACAGTGCAATCAATTCATGCTGCTGACGACTGGCAGCTAGAATGAGAAGAAATGCACTTGCTTGGGCTCAAATTAACACGCCTTTGAGAGATTGGTACACGCTAGACGTAAACGCCCTCGCCTCCTCTGACATAATTATGTAGACACAGACACAGACCGACACAGACACAGACACAGAAATATTCCTCTCCCCTCAACTTAGTACACAAAATACGCCTGTGTCATGGGCAGAGTATCCGCCGGATCGGCCTTACACTCCATCCCATCTGCAATCACGGTATACTTCTCAGCATCGACTTGCATCTTTGGCATATATCCATTAAACTTCATGTCGCCCTTGGATATCGTGCGGCATCCGCGCACCGCCTCGACACGGCTTCGCAAGCCTAGACTGTCAACAATTCCAGCGTCAAGTGCAGCCTGAGAGACAAAGAGCACTGAAGTCGAGGGTACAAAGGTAGCAAACTGCGGACGTGCGATAATTGGCTGCACCGTGGGGATTGACGCGTTGGGATCCCCCATTTGTGCGTAGGCGATCATGCCACCCTTGATAACCAGGCTGGGCTTGGTGCCGAAGAATGCCGGGTCCCAGAGCACTAAATCTGCCAGTTTGCCCTTCTCGACACTGCCAATGACATGGCCGAAACCCTGAGCAATGGCCGGGTTGATGGTGTACTTGGAGATGTAGCGCTTGACACGGAAGTTGTCAGCACCCGTGTCGACATCTTCAGGCAATGGCCCGCGTTGCAGTTTGTTCTTGTGGGCCGTATGCCACGAACGTAAAATGACTTCGCCGCAGCGACCCATGGCCTGCGAGTCCGATGACATCATGCTGATGGCACCAACGTCATGCAGCACATCCTCAGCCGCAATCGTCTCAGCCCGGATCCGCGACTCGGCGAAGGCTACATCCTCAGATATGTTCTTGGACAGGTGGTGACATACCATCAACATGTCAACGTGTTCATCAAGTGTGTTGTTAGTAAAGGGCCGTGTCGGATTGGTCGATGATGGAAGCACATTACTATGCTCTACCACGCTGATAATATCCGGTGCGTGGCCTCCGCCGGCACCCTCAGTGTGGTATGTGTGGATCACGCGGTTTTTGAAGGCGGCCACCGTGGACTCGACAAAACCTGATTCGTTGAGCGTGTCTGTATGAATCAAGCACTGCACGTCCAGCTCATCGCATACCGACAAGCACGTATCAATAGCTGCTGGCGTTGTGCCCCAGTCCTCGTGCAGCTTGAGCCCACACGCACCAGCAAGAACCTGTTCGCGCAACGGTCCCGGACTGCTGTCATTGCCCTTACCCGTAATGCCAATATTGATAGGGAGCGTGTCGCAAGCCTTCAGCATCTGCCACATGTAGTGCTTGCCAGGGGTGCATGTAGTTGCGTTGGTGCCTGTGCTGGGACCTGTGCCACCGCCCAACATAGTAGTAATACCCGTGGCCAGTGACTCCTGTGCCTGCTGCGGGCAGATGAAGTGGATATGCGTGTCAATGCCTCCAGCCGTGATAATCTTGCCCTCGCCGGCAATCACGTCAGTGCAGCTTCCAACCACCATATTCGGCGTCACTTTATCCATAACGTCCGGATTGCCAGCCTTTCCGATGCCGACAATCATACCCTCCTTGATGCCAATGTCGGCTTTGTAAATGCCGGTCCAATCAATCACTAATGCGTTTGTAATAACTAGATCCAGCGTCTCGGAATCTGGCCGGTTCGATGCTTGGCCCATGCCCTCGCGCAGCGTCTTGCCGCCACCAAACTTGCACTCGTCTCCATACGCTGTGTAATCGTGTTCGACCTTGACCCAAAGGTCGGTAGCACCCAATCGAACCAGATCCCCGGTAGATGGACCAAACATGACGGCATAGGCATTACGTGACATTTTGCAGGGGGAGATAAGAGTGGCGTCGACGGTTGGCTCTGGCGCATGGCAAAAGCCATTGTTAACAAGGTTTTGCACGATTTCTTCGGTACGCCAGTACTCTACGCCGCCCGTAGCCAGGTTGTTTCCGCCATGGATTACCTTGTTGCCAGAAATTTCCACTAGTGTCACCGACTTAAGATCGCCAGGCTCAAAGCGTACCGATGTACCAGCAGGAATATCGAGGCGGAAGCCGTATGCCTGGCCACGGTCAAACTCAAGTTTGGGGTTAACCTCGATGAAGTGGTAGTGAGATCCGACTTGTATGGGACGGTCGCCGCGGCTCTTGACTGTAAGTTTAGTACGGCGACGGCCTTCGTTGAGAATGACAGTTTCCTTGACTGCCACAACAGCACCAGGCTTAGCCTTGGCCACAGTGTTGTCATTAGCCAGGGGAGGGAAGATATCGTTACTTGGAACTGGCAGAAAGCTCCCATACAGGGCCTGCTCTAGGTTCCCTTCGTCGGTGCCGATGGGGTTGTGTACGGTCACAAGGTACGTTCCATTTACAAATGTGCCTTCGACCTGAATCTCATGTAGCGTGTTTATGGCTTCAGGGAGCACATGACGACGGCCTAGCATTCCAGAGCCAATGGCCATGAGATCAGCAACAGTGTGCTGCCCATCGCGGATTAGTTCCTGGAGGTTGCTAGCTATGAGAGCCTAGGAAAAAGGAATGTTAATAAAAAGCAGTTAAAGCCATGGTCGTCGTGAGGGAGCGCCCAAACTAGCAAAGGAGCAGAATGGGGAGAGGCAAAGAGCCGATCTTACTGTGGCTTCAGAGTGGTTTAGGCGCAGACCACGAGCCAGACGTCTCTGGGCAACAAACCCGAGCTGAGAGATGACAAGCTTATCAAGCTACAAGAACAAAAGGAAATCAGTATGAATAAGATAAGACTAATGATGGATGATTTTACACGGGATACCAGCAGGTGAACATGACAGATACGGAGAAGAGGTACGGGGATAAGAATCGTCACACCTCTCGAGGAATCAAATGCATGGCAATACAAAGACAAAGCTATCGGGATCGGGAATGTTATGAGATAAGCCAGTTGGGACGGGCAATAGGGTCAAAGCTTGTGTATAGCAAAGAGAAGGAAAGGGAAAGAAATGACTTCCTAGATCAGGGAGAAAAAAAAAAGAAGAAAAAAAGCTCGAAGCGCCCAGATAATAAAGGAAAAGAAGGCAGCACAGCATCAACGCAACGCAACGCAACGCAAAGCTTATAAGAGCTTAAGCTTCCCTTGGTCCTATGTTTCTCTTATCTCTAATGTAGAGAGTCACGTTACCTGTCACGTGTGTGGGGCCGCGTCCGAGGCAGCTCCACTTATCTTTCGGAGCGGCAACTTCTTGCTCCTAAGCTTGGATCAGCTCCCAAGCAAGTTTGGGCTTCACCGGGAGGCGTTTGGTTGGTCTATTCATTATACTACGCCATGGCTAGGCCAGTCCAGGCCGAACACATCATTGCTCATATGCTCTCAGGGCTCAACCTTTGCCTACGCTTCTTCCTCCACCTCCTCATCCCACATTTCCTTTTCTCGTTCCATCAGCTCTGCCAAGTCTGTCTCCTTGAAGATTGAACTATCCGGGTCCTCTTTACGCGGCACCTTGACTAGATTATCATCTTCAAAGACTGATCCAATCGTATCCATCCACCGTCGTCGCCGTTCCATGACGGTCTTGGCCACATCGCCAATACCTGGCCTTGCCATTCCTGCTGCACCTGCCGCTCCTCCTGCTGCATGGCTACCCCCGCCCGCACCGCCGGGTCTCTTATTCTTCTTGCTCTTGCCAATGGTTCGTGTGCGTTTGAGGTACGCGTTTTGCACCTGCGTGTCCAGATCTTCTAGGATGGTCTGATACTCTTGGAAGGCCATGCGCTCTTTGACCAACTCCATCAGCCGCGCCTTACGCGCACCGTTTATGAGCATTTGCAGACGCAGCCGTTCCTGCAGAAAACGCAGGCGCCCCGTGACTTCGTCATCATAGTGGCCGTCATACTCGTTCTCAAAATTGCCTTCTTGTGGTAAAAATCCAATGTGCTTAAGCTCCTGACGCAGCCGCTCATCGACTTGCCCGTAGTCAAGTTTCGGATGTACAGCCTTTTTCCATACCTCGGAGCTAGACTCGGGCATCTGTGTAGCCGGCGGGAACTGGCTCAGGCCCTGGCCTGAGGATATGGCTGCAGCGCCAGTGGCAGCCCCGCTGGTGGAACCACCATTAGTCATTAACTCGTCCATGTCGCCATTAGCTTCACTAAACGAGTCACCGTTCATAGGCGTGTCACCATTTGTCATACCAGCAGGTTTATCCCTATCTTCCGGCCCGTTACCACGACCCTCGGGGCGCATAACCTGCAGCAGGCGAGTCAGTAATGGACCGACAGAGAGCTTGTCTGTCTCGGCCAGATCATCGTCCATATGTTCAATACTGCCACGCGCTTGGTTTGGCGGCAGCGTATGTGACGGCCGGTCAATATCCATACCGTCCTCCTCGGCCCATATTTCAGTGTAGTGCTTTTTGCCTTTTTTGGGCATGTGAAAAGGCGTCACGCGGTCGCCACGCTCGCGCAGAAATCCAAGGTCTTCTTCGGTAAAGTGACGGAAGTATGGTTCAATATATGTAGAAAAGGTAGAAAAGGAAATCTGGTTTTGCGGCTTGGCAATACTATAGTCTTTATCCAAGGGTTCTCCAGCGATGAGATCGGCAAGGTCGCTTTGGGGAAACGAGGCAACAGAGTAAATTTCTTTCTTCATTTCTAGAGGGGTGTCCTCGGTGACAGGCCGCACTTCATAGATAGTAGGATCTTGGAAGGTGGATGGGTCTTCGCCAAAAGTCATGGCTTGTGGCACAGGCCGGGCTGGCCTTGGGTCTTCGTCTTCAGAGCTGGAGTCGTCATCGTCATCATTGTCATCTTCTTTTTTGCCCTTTTTTATTTTTGAATCAATATCCATCTTTTCTGGCGATGCTGAGCGGGATTTCGCCGAGTGCGGAGATTGCGTACGAGCATTCTTGTTGGTTTTGGAGGAATCGTGAAGGGGAGAAGACCGTTCTAGATAGTAGAACCAGATGTTAAAAAGTTTCCCAGTGTAAACGTGCTAGTCCTTGGACTAGATGAGTGGTAGTGGAGGATGGGATTTGCATTGCAGTTTTTATACTGGCCAGAAGTATACATACCAACTTTGATATCTTGCGCAGCCACAGCATCAGTGGCCTTGCGCTTCTTCTTGTTGCGCTTATCAGCCTTGCTCTCGTCACGGCGATCATCAGAAGCAGCACCAGAAGCGCTTCCAGCGCCAGAAGCTGCGACCGAGTCCGCTGTTTCGTCGGTACGATTCTTGCGGGCACTGGCAAGCAAGCGCATTCCGCGATCGCAAAAATTGGACCGGCGCTCAATTATTTCCTGCAGCTTCTGCAGCCTTGCCATCATGCCGTCCAGCGACTTAGAGTCAGGCACTAGCGCGGTCGACGCGCTTTGGTCGACGATGTCATCGAAGGTGATATTACGTATATGCTCGACGCGCATTTCAAGATACTCGGTGTCGATGGCCTCGACTGGAGGCAGATTGGCAGTGGGTACAGGAGCGGCGACTGCCGGTGTTGATTGACTCGGAGTTGTATTTCGGCTCCGCTGGCGCTGTATTGCGCCGGGCCCGAGTTTCTTTCCGGGGCCATGCTGAGAGCCTGAAGGCATGGTGTAAAGTGTGGGAAGGATAAAGAGAAAAAGGAAACAAGGCTGAAGGTACGGGCGGAAGAAACGCACGCAGACAGCTTGATCAAGCTTTTGGGGCAGGAGGTGTTGATAATCGGATGCGCATAGGTCACAGGTGCATGTACAGTTAAGAGGTCGAAATGGCGGCGGAGAACACAAAGAATACAACTTTACAATAGGACGACAGTGGTGCTCAACTCTACATCCGAAGCTGCCCCAAAGGCGGGCTAGATAAAAGTGGGTACTATTCACAAGTCATGTGATCACGTGAACCCTTATAAAGATGTGCTTGAACCCTGATAATACATTGTATCGCATATTGCTCTTGATCAAGCCTCTGGGCACTGGAAAAGCAGTGCTGTTCTAGACTTGATGGACCTAACAGGGAGCTACAAAGGGGTGGCATATGACAAGATTACAGCCAAATGCCAATGTTTAGGGGCTAAAAGCATACAAAGGCGGTGGATCGAGGTTTGTTTCAGCCGTAGCGACTTTTAGGTGGGTAGGAGGAGGGGAGAAAAGACATGCAAAAGAGCTACATGGCTGGTCTGGTTTGACAGTTTCAATAGGAGAAGCTCTGGAACAAGGATCTTGGGAAGAGGCAGGGGTTCGAGGGAAAGACCAAGAAGAATGCAGCATACTGTCTAGGATGCAAAGCATGATATTCCATCTAAGGGTTAGATCACTTGATGCTTACCTCGTATATATCCTCTTGCGAGTTAGTTTTTTAGTGTGTTTTGCCGGCCCAAGATAGAGGAGAGGAAAGGGAAGAGAGAGTACACGGCATAGCAGGGTCACGAGAGAAGCTATACGAGGCTTGAGGATTATGTCTCGTACAGCACAAGATCAAAAGACTATGACGGCAGAGAGAGGCAAGGAGTCTGAGCCAAGTTGTGCTACTGGATTTGGGCTGGATCTCGTGTGACAGAGAGAAGAAAAGGGCAGAAACAAAGAATAATAAAAAGTGCAGGCTCAATTACTATCCCAGCCCAGAAGCGGTCGCTGGTAGCTTCTCCTTGACGGGGGCACTCCCTGTTGGTGGCCCTTGGTAGCAATTTCGTGGATAATGGATAGTTACCGAGATTTGATGGCTTGGAAAGAGACAAGAACGAACTTGAAGAGACAAGACAAAAATAATTTAGTTTCCCTAGCCTGGTCTTGTCTTGCTTTTTGTTTCTATTTGTTTGTCTTGTCAACCTGTAACTGTAACTGGAACTAGAGCGATAACCTCTGGATTGTTACAGGTGGCTGACGCCTTAAGGACCACGAGGTGAAAATTAACCAGCATAGAAATAGACGTAAGCATAGATGAGAGGCCGACCTACCAAGCCCTGTTGGCAGCCCAGCAGTGCTGGGTGCTGGGGTACCGGGGTGGTCTTTGCTGGAGGGCCAGATGGGTCATAGGGCCATGTCTCTGCTGGACCTCCAGTTGTTGTCTCGTCTAGGAAGCATATTTCCCAGCATCCTACGCTGTCGCTTATACGCCCTGGATGGCATGGCCATGCCTTGCTCTTGTGTCCGAAGCCAGTGCATTGTGTCTATTATTTTACCTATACTTCTTCTTCCCTCCACCCAGCCCAAGCCTCCTCCCTTGTGGACCGTTGTATCTTTTCTCTCCAACATTCCATGGACTTTTAATCCATGAATTTATATTTCATATTGCTGTAATTCTATTTATGGGGAGGAGGAGGAGGAGGAGATTTCTCCTTCCATGACCCGCGGTGTGTGTGCATGCTCTCTAGTATATATCTCACCTTTCTCTCCTCATTGATTCTCTCTCCTCACACACTCTGCCGGGCGAGTTTACTCTTGACTCAACTTGAGCTCTTGCTTGTGGTGTACCGTTCGTTTCTGTTTTCCTTTTGCTTATGATTCATTACGTTAATATTTAATATTCTCACCCTCTCGTTATTTGTATGTTGCTCCTTAAACCATCGCGCAGACTCAGCTAGGAGACACCATTCACTAACATACAAGTCCGTATCGGCTTCTTGCAGATACACATTCTTTTAATTTTCTTCTCTGCACAGTACTCATGATGGTGTCGTTCAAATCTACCGTACTTTCTATTGCCTTGGCGTTTGCTACGTCAGTGGCTGCTCAATCATACTCAATCGACCCGGAATCTGTTGATATCAACACTAGAAGTAAGCAAGTCCCTATGCTTGGAAACAGAAAACGAAGGGACTGGACGGACAAGAGCTAATATACTATTTAATAGCACGCTGGTGCAGCGACCAAATCATCCAGTGCCCAATGGTGTGCAAGCAGACCTCAGGCGGGACGCCCGAGGTGAACACCTGCGATCCGGTACGTGGAAATTCGGGCTTGGACAAACGCTATCAGACAGGCTGTGAACGTTACCGTTGCTAACAAAGTATATATGTAGGAGTCCCTTAGCTATGGTTGCCTCTGCAGCAACGGTGTGCAGCCCAACATCACCGAGTACTCGTTAACGCTACCATACTATATCTGCACTGAATGGGGCAACCAGTGTGTTAAGGACTGCGGTAACCACAACAATGAATGTGCCTCGGCCTGCCGCGAGGAGCACCCGTGCGGAGCCCTGAACCCGACCCGCTCAAATGCTACCACCACCTCCGCTGATGCCACTGCCACAGCAACCTCGACTTCTAGCTCTGGTCCTACTTTATTGAGTGACTCGGGCTCGTCATCGTCGTCGAGTGGCTCGTCGAGTGCAGCTGCTAGCTTGCGGTCAGTTGAAGTTGGACGGATGTATGGGCTGGCCACCCTTATGGGAGGGCTGTTGGCTGGCTTTGCCATACTATAGATGGAAACATGGACTCGCTGGTGGCATACGAAAGTGTTGGGGCTGCGATATAACAATATAACGGATATATGCATACTAACTCCTGGTTATACAAGTCCCGTGTAACGTTGGATTGAGGGTTGGGAGGTCTGCAACACGTGTATGTGGAAGCGCAGTAGCATTCCAATGAACACCTAGAACTGCTATTACGGTTACTGCACGACTATACTGTAATATCGCATGTCGTGGAACTTGGGAGCACTCTGGTACCAAGTTGCTATTGATGGCTTTTTGATTTCTGCTCGAGGGCGGTGAAGATGCCCCAAAAAGCGATCGTCAGGGCTGGCCTTCCTCCTCAGCTAATCAAAACCTTACAGGCTGAAGAAGTTCTTCTTGCCTGCCTTCTCCCCCTTTTCGAGGAGCCTGGAGCCTGGAATGAAAGTGAATGCGAGGAAGCAAGCCATCCATCCAATGGAAAGCGGTCAATAGAACTGTATTTGCAGGGGCGCTGCAGGGGCTTTGTTGGCGACGGGTTTAGCGGGTTGTTGGAGCAAGCATGGCTTTGGGGGCCCCTCAAATATAGGGTACTTGGGGGCTGTAGACCCCAAGGGTTTAGGGGCTAGATAGGAGAAAGAAGGCAGCTGCCAAGCAAAGGGACAGCGAGATACTCAAGTTCCGTTCGAAATTTTAATTCCATTAATTCCTTCACGTCCTTATTAATTATTATTTTATTTTTTTGTTGTGAACTTGTTCATTCAATTATTTCCAGATCCATTTGCATTTCATTTCCATTTCTTTTTATCTCTTTTCTGCCTGTCACGCGTTATGATCATCCTGCCTTGAACGCAAGAGCTAAAAAAAAAAAGGTTCTCCTTAACAAGCCGTCCATATCGATCCCCCGACGACTTGCTCCCCCTCGGCCTTCAACCCCTCAGACATCGACCCCTCGACCCTCGTTGTCTCCAAGGCCTTTTCCCGTTCCGCCCTTTGCGCCGCTGCGCTTCTAGACTATCGTGAGACAACGTCAGCCCTTATTATTGGCTGATAGCCCCTCCACTCTTCGTGCTCTCCCCCCTCCTCTCTCCGTCGGCCGCTCAAGTACTCTCGATCCCGCCCCACGGGCTCTTGCTCCCCGTCCTGCCACCATGGCTCCGAATCACAGTATGCGCTCCTTTATTCCGGCCCCTGGTCCCTCGGATCCAAGTCCTCTATACCCCGGGCTTATCTATTCACTTGTCCCGTGCAGTGGCTAATCTAGTGAGGGCGTCTTGTCTGCCCATCTATCTTGTTTTACAGGAGAAGCCGTGGCTGAATGTGTATCTGATGATGCTCTTGTTCACCTCAAAACCTACAAGTACTCGTCAGTCGATAAGTCGCCGGTGTCCAAGTACATTCTCGGGCCTTATGTATGGTGCTCTTCTCCTATTTCTAAATAGAGTGTTTTGCTTTGGCTTAGACATATTGCTAACGTTTCTATCTTCCTTTTATTTCTTGGCTAGTGGAATGCCGTCGTCAATTTCATGCCCATGTGGGTGGCCCCAAACATGGTCACCTTGATTGGCTTCTTCTTTATCTTGTCTAATATCGGCCTGCTTCTGATCTACATGCCCGATCTTGTTGGCCCCGTAAGCCACTCGCAAATTCCTACCCGGTTTATCACCCACTAACTCCTAACTCCCTTCTTCTTTTTTCCCCGCGTTTAGGGCCCTTCCTGGCTCTACTTTAGCTTTGCCTTTGGGCTCTTCATGTACCAGACCATGGACAACATCGATGGCAAACAAGCTCGCCGCACTGGCACTTCCAGTGGACTAGGCGAGCTCTTTGATCATGGCATCGACTCGCTCAACTGCTGCCTGGCCTCACTCCTTGAAACGGCGGCTATGGGTCTCGGCACTTCGCCTGCTGGTGTTGCGACCGTGCTTGTGCCTTGCTTGCCCATGTTCTTCTCGACATGGGAAACCTATCACACCCACACGCTTTACCTCGGTGTCATCAACGGCCCTACGGAGGGCATCCTTATTGCTTGCTTCCTCATGATTTTGTCCGGTATCTATGGCCCCGAAATATTTTCGCGCCCTATCACCGACTTGATCGGTGAACATGGCCTCTTTGGCCTCGGCGACATCATCGGTCAGCACACCATCCGTGACTACTGGGTCGCCTTTCTTGTCGGCTCTCTTTTCACGACCCATATTCCGTTTTGCGTGTACAACGTCATAAAGGCCCGCCAGCGTAACAATCTGCCCGTGATGCCCGTCTTTGCCGAGTGGTTGCCCATGGCCGTATTCACCATGAGTGTCATCGCCTGGCTGTACTCGCCGTGGTCGCGTCTACTGGCTGACAACCACCTTGTGCTCTTCGCCTTTACCCTCGCCTTTGTTTTCGGCCGTCTGACCACCAAGATGATCCTGGCCCATCTGACCCGCCAGCCTTTTCCCTTCTGGACCGTCATGCTGTGGCCCCTTGTCGGTGGCGCTGTGCTGATGAACATGCCCATGTTCGGCTTCCCCGCTCTATCAGCCACGTTGGAGCTGTACTATCTCTATGGCTACCTCGTCTTTGCTGTTATCGTCTATTTCCGCTGGGCCTTCTTGGTGGTTGGAAGCATCTGCAACTACCTTGGCATCAATGCTCTGACTATCCCGTACGATAAGCAGATGGAGAACCAGCGTCGCCTGCAGGCTGAGGCTGCATTTTCGACGACCATGAGCGGTACGCATGGCGTGGACCACGGCGTAGGTAAGAAGAGCTCGTAGGTATGGGGTGGATTAAGCCGTAAATTTAGACTGGCGGCGGGTGATGGTGAGTAGAATGGGAGACGGAGAGGATATGAAGGGAGACCGAGACGAGACAAAGGTAGGGTAGAAGCTGTTAAGGCATGGAGAACATACTGCTTGTTATATTGCTTTTCTGTGGTATAGGAAGGGAAGCCCCCCTCCCGCCCCGGTATATATATATAGAGACTACAGATTCATACATTACATGTTTTCCCGGTCCGATCTGAGAAAGGACCTGCGCAAGAGATGCGGCGAGCTCTATGCTGTATCTGGTTCTAGGTTACGTCTGGTATATCTAGTCTAGATGTCTGGCTTCATCTAAGCCTTTGATTCTCAGGCTTTGTTTCTGTTTTTCTTTTTCTTTTTCGCACACTCTCTATGTGGTTTTCCCTGGTCGCTCCCGCTTGAACGGATGCGCTTCTGTGTTAAACACCCACTCATCTAGTGACACTACCTCGGGATTGGAAAAGATAAGAAAGAAATACTTTAGCGTCTCAGCCAAGAAAAAGCTCTCCATGCTGTCGACGCGTTGTACCACATCCTGTGTTACATCCTTTATGGCCGCAAAAGCCGTCTCGCCCTCACAGGCCCGTGTGATGGCCGTCCACATATCTTGCGCCACGAGCTGCAGGCGCTGATCGCCCGTTGTTCGCCACATGATAAAAATGCTCTCAATGGCCTCAGGCCGTAGGATGTACTTGGGGTCGACTACATGCACAATCCCGGGGGGCGTTTTGGGCTGAGCTGTACCGGCACTAGTATCAATATTGGCAGCCGGGGGCTTTCCTGAAGCAGCAGAGGCGGCAGAAACAGCCTGCTCCCATTTAACTGCGTCCCAAGGGCACGTATCAGTCGACTCGCACTGCACAAATGTGGCTTGTTCGGGCATTAGCTGGCTTGGGTGCACTAGGCGGTAGGCCGTTGCACAGCCCAATGCTAGCTTTTCGCCGACGTGCACGTGACGAGGCTCATCGATTAATTTACCACCAAGAAGCATCATGCCACCAACAAAGCATGTCAGGTGGTCCATAGATGGCGTGAAAGTATATGTAGACTCTGGAATGCCGGACGCGTCGCCGTTACCACGCTCCACGTTTAGAGAGCCCATGAACAGCACGTCATCCTCAGCTGGCAGCATGGGCCGGTACACGAGGTGGCGGATGCCGACATCAGTCGATGTCCGATACATGTGTTCGTACATGGGCTCCTGGCCGCCTAGGAGTGCGTGCATCTTGGGAAAGTACTCGTAGGCCGAGTCAGCCGAGCCACCATAGTGGAAGGAGGCTGGACTGTTGTCCACGCCGAAGTTTTGAAGGGCATTGATGTGCACAGGCCAGAGCCCCGGAAGGAGAGTGTCGTTTTGTGTGCGGTTAAAGTGTTGCGAGATGCGGTGTACAGCATCATAGTATTTGGCATCGCCCGTGATAATGGACAGTCGCGTGAACTCAAGCGTAAATGTGCCGATGCCTGCAATGCTCTGACGATTCAATGGCTGCATAGCCTCATCATGACCAGGCCGGCCTGCGCCATTGGCCTTGAGCGCGGCCCATGTAAAGCGACCACGCGGCAAGTGTGCTGCATTATCCCACGCCGCATACATCATATCGGCCAACTCAACGGCTTTGCGAAGTAGAACAGGTTCACCGGAGAGGTCATGGGCGGCAATCAGCCCACCAAGAAAGCGGATGCCCGTCTCAAATAAATTGCACGAAGTGCCCGTTGGATTATTCCAGTCTAGCATGGCTACGAAGGCCACTGCCCGTTCCCACTCGTCGCGTAGGCCCATTAGCCATAGGGTGTCCAGAGAGTCAACAATGGTGGCACCCCAGCCATTGAATGGGTCCTTGGGCACATGGCTCAATGGCGCTAGCTCGTCATGGCCAAAAGCGAGTCTCTCATACGAAGCATAGGTCTTCTGGAAAGCAGTTACAATTGCGTTGCGCATGTGTGAGGCCGATCGGGCTTGCTGGATGGCCTCGCCCCGGGTCCAGCTGTGCTGCACGGATGGGAGTTTTCTGGCATGACCGAGTGGTGGTGATACCATTTGCTCGCGTGGAACTGGAAAGCGGTGTTCGTGCTTTGACCAATCATAGCTACTGGGGATGTAAGTGTACACAGGGGTGGGATGGCGATGTGGAAGGTAGTCTCGGTAGAGATATAAGTAGGAGACGACGGTGAGGAAGAAGAGGCTGATAAGAATAGGTTTTCGGGAGCGCATAAACATGGTGATGGTAGGGAGCTGCTGATGTTCTTGGGGGGAAGGGGGGAGAGGAAGAGAGAGGAGGTAGAAGGAAAAGTTCGTTTGGGGAGATGTTAAAGGCAAGCTTGGAGGTGGGAGTTTGGAGATAATCAAGTTGGCGTTTTGTCTTGGGACCGGCCGATGACGAAGACGGAGGTGAGGGGATTTAAAAGTAGTTTTAAGGCCCTGCAGCTGCAGCTATAGGGCGCTGTTATTCTGGCTTATAGTGGCTTTTACCCCCTAGGACAGCTAGGCATGACTATATTTGCGCTATAACAGAGCTATGAAAGATCCTACAGGGATACCCCCTGCAGGAGTCCATAGGTGAGACAAAACAAGCAAACAAAAAATGGATCCTTTGTGTCTTAATACTTATGGTCTTTTAAGACCCTTTGTAGCTGGTTTCTTCACCGCCCAAAATTTCAAAGAATTCTGCCGCTCAATTGTTTTCTTGGTGGAAGAACTTCGCAGCAACATCAAGCTTGAAGTCTTTCTTGATATTGAGCATAAACAACGATAAAAACACTAGTCGATTGATGCTGAGTCTGCTTGATTTGTGCTGACTGATACGATTAATATATATCTCAACATTTTGAATTTTCGTTCACCTTCCCCTCGAAAACCGACTCAATCCCCTCGATAACTCCTCCGCCCTCCCCGTATTAGAACAACTCCTTCTCCTCTTCGTCATCATGTCGTCTACCATGCGCAATGCCGTGCAGCGGCGGCCTCACCGCGAAAGAGCACAGCCGCTGGAGCGTAAGAAGTATGGATTGTTGGAGAAGAAAAAGGTAGGCTGCCTTCTCCCCTGCGTCTCTCCTCAGTCCGCCTGAGTGCTAACCCCTCGCCACCACGACAGGACTACACGCTCCGTGCCAAAGACTTCAACAAGAAAAAAGCTCAGCTCAAGAACCTGCGCGCTAAAGCTGCCGAGCGCAATGAGGACGAATTTTACTTTGGCATGATGTCGAGGTCGGGTCCTGGCTCACGGCTGTCACGTGGCCGCTCGTTCAACGGCATGGTTGATGGTGATCGCGGTAACAAAGTGCTAGACCAGGAAACAACACGGTTACTCAAGACGCAGGATATCTCGTATATCCGGTCTGTACGCACACACCTGGCTAAAGATGTGCAGCGGCTGCGTGAACAGATTGTACTAGCCCAGGGCATCTCTGAGGCTGGCGTTATGGTTGCTGACCACCAACCGAAGACTGGCAAGGTTATCTTTGCTGAGGATGAGGAAGAGCGTGCGCAGATGCTGGAGGGGCTAGGGGACGATGAAGTTGACAAGGAGGAGGATGATGATGACGACGACTTTGATATGGCCGATTTCGACCCTACCAGCCTGACTAGCCTGGACGATTTTGGTGGCTGGAGTAGTAGTGAAGATGAAGGCGACAGGGACAACAAGGACAAGAAAAAGGACAAGAACAAGGAAAATGACGGCAAGGCAGATCGAAAAGCGGCTGAAAAGGAAAAGCGCTTGCGCAAGATGAACAGAAAACTGGAAGCTATGGAACAAAAGCTCGGTGCTATTGCTCGCGCCGAACAGTTGATGGCCGAGCAACAGGCCAAGATGGCTAAGACGGCGACATCGGGTGGCGTGACAAAGAAAGGCAAGAAGCTTTTAGTGAGGACACGAAAGCGGTGAGTCCAGCATTTACAGAGGAGAAAGGAAGGGAGGCGGAGGCGGCTACGGGGATGAGGGAGACGAACGGGAACCCGGCGTTTTCTGTTGCTTTTATCATGCTTTTATTTTTGTTCTTCTTTTCGTTGAATTCATGAGTAATTCAGATGCGGTCCCCTCTTCCAATTTATTTACATGACTACTAATCTAGCCATTACGACTGCTAAACTATGCAACCATCAAGCGGCATCCACTTACTGCTAATATTTAACCCTCAAACACTTTGCCATGCCTTTTCCCATCAGTAGCAACGTCTTCGCAAACATTACCACCATCCATAGCACGCCCTTGACCATGCTGACGACCACTCTCAATGGCCACGGCAACTTCTCCTTCTGGCCGCCTGAACTTTGTCGTGATGTTGTCGAAGCTCCATGTTTGTTCTGCCCATACCAGCTACCACTCTGGCTTTCTACATCCAGCTCAAACTCCTCAGATTTTGCGGTTCCAGTGTTTTTCCCACGCCGCCTGCTCATCAGGCGTCGCAAGCTCCCAGCCAGTCCTGCTTTGTCTCCAGATGGGGACCGAAAAATTCGGCTACGAAGCTTCGCTGGTGGAGGCACCCCGGGACTGTATGTCGCGTTAATAGTAGAAACCGACTGTCCTCCTGCTACTCCAGGCTGTGGAGGTGGCTCAAAAACTGGGATATAGTTGAGGTTATGTTCGTCTCCGTTGGCTACCAACATCAACGCGGTGACTGCTACATCGACTATGAAAAACGCCTCGATCTTAGATGCTAGCCCTGTATCGATTTGCAGGCATCCTGGACCACGGGAACCATCGCGTGTTAGCTTGGCCAAATGTTGTGGCGACTCGTGATGCTCAAGGGTGTACTCTACACGGGTCGAGCCGCCGGTGCTTCGTGAAATAGAGACATAAAACGGTGCTGCTAGTGCCGGGTGCACCAGATAATACGTCGAACTGTCATCATCCCAGACTAGCCGGGCACATTCGTTCTCAGCCATTTGCACAGCAGCCGCATCGTGTGCTTTAGTACGGGCCATCTCTTGTGCTGCTGCGGGGTATAACAGTGCCACAAGCCCGTCATTGGGTGGCTGTCGCCGCGAATCCTCTTCAAGCACGGTACTGATAGCCTGATGCCAGTACTTGCTCGTGTCCGGTGAAGTGCTGGCCTGGCCATTGTTCTTGTTCTTACCATTGCCGCCAGTATAGCTGCCCTCGGCCCGCGGCGCTTTGGCCGGGTCGAGTCGTGCTAGTGCTACTCGTGCAGATGTTGAGGTTGGATCTAGCTTGAAAGAGTAGAATGGCTGAGAAGCTGCAGATAGTGTATAGAATGGCGTGTCACGTTCCTGCGAAAGCTCCAGACAGTAGACGCGACCCTCGGCTTCGGTAGCCCTCCAGCCATTAGCCACTTTCCACAAACCCTTGATTGCATCGGCCGAACTGGCTTTTGGAAGTGGTGCTTGTGGCACAGAGACAGTAGATGGATGGTCTCGGGGAAATGGCCATTGTGAACTACGGCTATGGCCACTATGGCTTTGGCTATGTACACTGTCTGTGCGTAGTCTTGTCTCGCCTGTCATGCTAGCTGGTACCGAAGCTGGCAATGCCATTGCTGCAGGGCTGGTAGACGTCGATATGGCGCTGAAAGGTGGTGGCGGGTTATCCTCTTCGCTACCTCGACGACCACTCCGAGGCGAGTATAATGGGCGGCTAATGATGCTACGACGAACGCGTGTTGGGCTGGTTTGAGTGGGAAAATAGTTCTGGCTAGCTAGCGGCACGTCCGGATTGTACACAGGGAAGATAGAACGGATAGCGGGTGGCTCTGAGGGTTCAACCGTTGCTGAGCTATGCTCATCAGGTAGCGGGAGCTTGGCAATGGAGCTGCGAGACGGAAGGGCAGGGGGCGGTGGCCGCGGGAGCTGAGAGAAAAATGATGAGAACGGTAGAGGCTCGGATTGTTCTGAAGATGCTGGTGGGGAGGCTGAGGGCTTTGGATGGGCCTGTGACTCCTCTGCTGCTCGAGATCCTTGTGAATGCTGGCCGCCTGGGCTGTCCTTGGAAGCATCAATGGATAGCCGGTGAGCTCGGGGTAGAGGCGGAGACCCGTTATATGTCTGTGGGGCAGGGAACAGCGAGAAGCTGCCGTGGGCCTGGTGTTTTGAAGATGGCATTAACAAAGAGACAGGAGAGCGGGAAAGTAAAAGTATTAGAAGCAATCAAATCAGGGTATAACCAAGAAGCACTACTATACAAGATAAAATACAAGTAGTAGAGGAGACACAGACAAACAAGAAGATGCTGTGTAAGAAAAAGAGCAGCGCAACAATGCAGAAGCAGCGCTTTCTTGTGTTATACAACAGCCATAGCCGATCTATCTTGGAGTTCCCATAGCGTCCATAGTTCCCATGTATGACGTTTGTTTAACATAGATCTTCTTTTTCTCATTTTTAGCCCGCTTGTCTCCATTTTGCTGCACGACTTTCTTCGGCGCTTGTATGCCATTCTTTATAGGATTATTATCTTCTGAAGCGTTGTAGTCCGCTCTTCTACGCCTGGGGCCCCTAGTCGGCCTGATGGAATACTGACCAATCATAGTGGCTAATGTTGGTGTGACTGGTCATTTCATGATGCTTTTAAGCGCTGGCTAGTAGACTTGACGAGGGCTCAAATAAGCTTACAAACCCTAGTAATACTGTATCGATTTGTGTATAGGGTTGGCCACTTACATGACCCCTACTGATACCGTTGTTAGGGTTGGTGATCATATATACAGTGTCCGATGGAACTCCGATAAGGCTTGTACCAAATAATTACTACTGTTATCTCACGATGACAACGAGAAGAGAGAAGGCTATTGTTGTTATTGGGTAAGCTTCTTCTAAGTCCAGTTTGGGATCCCCTTTGTACTGCTAATACATACTCATCTCCTCTAGTGCCGGTGTTATCGGGCTTAGCTCTGCTCTCTGCCTGCAAACTGCTGGCTACCGCGTAGCCGTGATTGCACAGGACTTTCCTGAGCCTATTGACTTTGCAGTCCCAGATCCTGCCGAGCGACGCATTAACTATGCCTCACAATGGGCCGGAGCCCATAACCGCTGGGTTCCTGCCACGACGTCTTGGGAAGAGCGGGACCACGCCTTTGCGCTTGCGACTTTTGCGCACATGCGCCGCGTCGTAGCTGCGGATGCCACTTCGCCTGATCCCAGGCGCTTGTTGGCGTCCTCTGAGGCTGGTGTGACGTTCCTTAAAGCTGAAGAGTACCTTGAAGTTCCCCGTCCCGAGTATATGGCATTAACCGAAGCCCGTGCTCGAGAGCTGGGTATGCAGGGCTTCCGCCTTCTATCACGGGCAGAGATGCCGCCAGATATAGTCTGGGCATGTGAGTATGATACGTGGTGCGTCAACCCTATGGTCTACTTGGCGTACTTGGCTCGTAGACTGGCTCTAGGAGGATGTTTGTTTGTGAAGAAGCGGCTACAAGAACTAGATGATGCTTTTGAAGCCAGCCCACTTATTGGGACTGTCCTCGCCGTGGTCAACTGCTCGGGCTGGGGGTTTGCTGACCCTGACGTCTTCCCTATCCGAGGTGGGTCCTTGTGTGCTTTCCATCTCGCCCTTTGCTATCTACACGGCCTAACACAAGATTCGCATAGGCCAAACTGCTGTCGTCTCTAACCAGTGCCCGAAAACCATTACTCGCCAACGCAAAGACGGCTCATGGACTTTTTGCATCCCGCGTGCTCTGTCCGGCGGTACCGTTATAGGCGGAACCAAGCAGCCAAACGACATGGATCCCCATGCCTGCCCCGAAACACGCGCCGGCCTTCTCCGTGCTTTCACCGAGACGAACCGCAGCTTTGTCGCTTCGAATATGGCCCAAACCGGCCCGTTGCACTGGGTACGGGATATTGTGGGGCGCCGACCAGCTCGCCATGGCGGAATGCGACTAGAACCAGAGGTTCTTGCCCCGGGCAAAATTGTCGTACATGCATATGGCCTGGGGGGTAGGGGCTATGAACTATCGTGGGGTGTAGCAGAGGCAGTTGCCAAATTGGTGGAGAAGGCAATTGCTGCGGGTGAGGGAGGGGGCGAAAGGGCGAAGCTTTAGTGGAGCTGTTGGCAGAGTCATTGTTTCGGGAGGTAGTATGGCATTGATACGTACATACATAATTTAGTGTAATATGTACATACGTGCCTAGTAATGAGTCAAAATGTAGCTAGAGAACTGCGGATCAGATTAGTGAGTCAACTGCAATCCGGAGCAAGAGCTGAGTCATAGCACAGGCAGTTGCGTAGTATCTGAAAAAGCATTTTAATCGCAGTTGCCCGCTGTCAAGCTTGACAAACTAGGCATTAATTAACTAGTATCAGACTTGCTTCCATCTTTTTGCTTGACCCCTCCTACATAACCCCACTATTTTGAAGCCAAACAAGCAATTGCCGACGGCTAGTGAAAGATAGTAATATCATCGCCAATATTTTTCGTTCATCCTTTCTCCCCCACACCTTTCTTCCTCTCTATTGTCAGGCCTATTTCTTTTTTTCTTCTCTCTCCTTTCATTTCTGTCTATCTTCCCATTTACAAAGTCACTTGTCATCCTATACTTACAACCATGTCGACAACTCTTCATCTACGTGCTGAGACTAAGGTACGCTGAATTCCCTACGACTCGACTTCCGATCCCGCAACGGGGCGTGCACTTGCTTCTTCTATGCCTGCCTACATGCGCTATAGTCTTTAGCTAACAAAATGTCTGTCTTACATAGCCTCTCGAGCACCGCTCTGCCCTGACCCCTACTACTACAAAGGCTCTGATCGCTGCTGGCTACACTGTCAATGTCGAGTGCTGCTCAATGCGCGTTTTTGATGACAAGGAGTTTGAGGAAGCTGGTGCTACGCTGGTGTCCACCGGTAGCTGGACTGAGGCCCCGGAAGACCACATCATTATTGGTCTGAAGGAGCTGCCTGAAGAGACCTGTAAGATCCCCACTAGGCCTTCGATGGTAGGATGGAAATAATTTCTGATAATTAACTCTTTACTCATTAGTCCCCCTCAAGCACACCCACGTCCAGTTTGCCCACTGCTACAAGGAGCAGGGCGGCTGGCAGGAGGTGTTGGCCCGTTTCCCCCGTGGCGGTGGCACCCTTCTGGACCTTGAATTCCTGACGCATGAGAACGGCCGTCGTGTAGCGGCCTTTGGATACCATGCCGGATTTGCCGGTGCGGCGGCATCGCTGATTGACTGGGCGTGGCAGATCAACAACCCCGGCAAGCCTATGCCGGCCCTGACCAGCTACCCGATCCAGGATCAGCTGATTGCCGATGTCAAGGCAGCTCTGGCCGAGGGCTCAAAGAAGGCTGGCCGTCAGCCCCGCGTCATCATTATTGGTGCTTTGGGGCGTTGCGGCACGGGAGCTGTCGACATGGTCACGGCGGCGGGAATCCCGGCCGAAAACATTCTCAAGTGGGATGTCGCGGAGACCAAGGTCGGCGGCCCATTCACCGAGATTGTTGAGAGTGACATCTTCATCAACTGCATCTACCTGGCGCAGAAGATTCCCAACTTTGTCGACTTGCCGTCGTTGCAATCCCCTAAGCGTAAGCTAACTGTTATCTGCGACGTCTCAGCCGACACTACTTCGCCCTACAACCCCGTGCCTGTGTACAACGTTGCCACCACCTTTTCCAACCCTACTGTCCCTGTTACTGGCCTCGAAGGCGAGCCGTTGACTGTTATTGCCATCGACCACTTGCCATCGCTGTTGCCTCGCGAGGCATCCGAGGCCTTCTCTAACGACCTGCTGCCGCACTTGCTGAAGCTCAAGGAGTGGAAGAAGGACGGTGTCTGGGCCCGCGCCAATGCCCTGTTCGAGTCCAAGGTGGCTACCCTGCCGGCCGAGGCTCTGAAGAACTAGATAAAAAAGGACACCGGCATGCAACAAACAGGAAAAGAAAAATGATTTAAATATACAAAAAAGACGGCCGTGGCGCGTGATATTTACCACCGCGGCTAGGAAGGCGTTGGGCGTTCTTGATAGTTTGACATTGCGTATTTCTTGGTCTTGGCTAGCACGAGACATGCGTGTGTATGTGTAATTGCACAACCACATCGTCTGCCATATGGATAAAATAAGAAATGATTTATTGACCATATAATGAATGGCTGGATCGAGAGAGTGTGCTGAAGAGCACGTATATAATCGTGCTCACGTGATGTTATCATGTATGTATATATACGCCTGAACGAAGTGTCCTCACTGTCGACATTTGCGCAAAGCCTAGCGTCTAGATTATCTAAAAATACAAAATATGGGCATAATATAACTACCACCTGTTCATGCACCATACAAACACACACACAAAGCCCATCCCTCCCTCCTGTGCGTATCGCCACTGCTATGGTTACTGGCCCTCAACACGCGGTCGGTTCGGCGCTGCCTTCCCGCCAATTTTCTCCTGTTCTTCGAGCTTTGCCAGCATGCGCCTCCGCTCCTCGGTGTCTTTCTGTGGCAGGCCCCACCACTCGCGCACAAAAGCCTCTTGCTCGGCAGCCTTGATAGCCTTTTTAGCGCGAGCCTCGGCGCGCTCCAGTCGCTTGGCAAACCATTCCTCGCGCGCAGCGTCCATCTCGGCTGGCGTGGCGTGTGTTTTCATGCACGCGTTCATCACGCGGTGCGGGTCGGCGCAGGTGAAGGGAATGGAAAAGGTGCGGCCACGTGCGCATTCTGCAAACGCTGTCGAGGGGCAATAGAAGTATAGGAACTCGTGTTAGCGGGAGCTGGACGACAGTGGAACAGTTCATATGGGATGCAGGGGCAGACACAAAAGGAAGCGAGAATGGAAATGGGTAACGGATGCCTGCTTACCTTTGATCTCTGCCGCGCAGTGCCGCCGCACCCGCTCACGGTAAACTTCTTGTACTTGAGCCTCTTGCGAGGCTGAGAGAGGCAGCGGATTACGCGAGGGCATGGCAGCCCTTCCGGGCGCTCGCGCACCCGTGTCCGAGTTCTGATCGGTCATGTGTATGTGTGTATGTGTGTATGTATGTTGTATCTGTGTGTCTGGTCACCGCTTGCCTAGTCGTTTGTGAGAGACTTGGCCAAGGCCCGTCAAACGATAAAACCGGTTGGTTTCTGTCTTTGCCGCCCGGCGTCGTAGCAGGGGCAGGCCCGGGAGCTTCGCTTCGTCTTGTATTGGCTTCCGGGTGTGTGTTAATTAGGGTACCTGGTCTATCTTCTCGGCGCTCCGGTCTAACAGGGTCTGGGTGCCCTTGTTTGCAATTGTAAGGAGAAAACTCTTGCGAGATTTGTTCCTTTTTCGTCTGATTATTCTTTTTCAACGACTTCCGTCTCTGTGCCAGAGTCTCTCGCTGGCCGTTGTCGTCACTTGTTCGTCTAAGAGCCCCGCAAAACCCGTGAGCAAGTTTTTCCTTCCGTCTTTGCCTTGAAAGAAACCTACAGCCTCGCAGCCTTGTAGTTAAAACACCAGGAAGAAAGATCCTAGAAGATCGAAAGACTCGCGAGAAGAATGGACAAAAATGTTGTCTTGTCCAAGTGTCTAGTAGAGCAAAATGGAAATCTCAAAATAATCACGTGAGACAAACTTGCTAGAAGTAATGGACAAGGCTGTGGATTCTGCCGTTTCGTCACAAGCTCACCGCCTACCACCTCTACAAGTGAGCGACGCTCTCACATGCACCAATATACGCACAAAAGTACAAGCATATATAGACAGACACAAACAACCAAATAAGTAGACGCACAAAAGGCACCGAAATTCACATAACACATACTATGCTCCACCCAGCGTGACTAACAAAAAATTACTCTTCATCAGCAGCATCGCGCTCCACATCTACATTAGCCTTGCCCGGAGCCGCGCGATCTCGCTTCTTTGACATTGAAAAGCGCCAGGACGCCATACGGCCCTCCTTTTCTCGGTCTTTGAGATCCGTAGCCGTATAGCTAGCCTGATCGCCTACTGCGCTGGTTCCTGCAGCTGCAGGCACAAGTGCTGGTAAACTAGCAGTAGGGGCTGGCGACGAGGATGCAAAGACAAACCCCTCATCCAGCCCATGGCCATAGTCTTCTGTGCCTGGATTCAAGCCGGTTCGTGTATCAACTGTTGCCTTGCGTTCTAACGCAGCCGATACTAGGGCCGATGTACCACTAGCCCCAGGGGCCTTCTTGAACAGACTGGCGGGGTCCTTGCTGAGGCGCGATGACAAGCTAAAGCGGCTAGAGCTGCCCTTGCGGAAGAGCTTCATAAGCCCATTATTATCCTGGTGGTGATCAACGGGATCAGAGCTAGAGTCAAGAGCCTGCGAGAGAGCATCATGCGAGGCCGATGCAGCGGATGCAGATGCTGACGACGAGGCAAGATTCTTTGCATTTGCTGAAACCAAGATTGAGTCACCCGAGCGGCGGAAGCCGCCGTACATATCATCAGATTGGCGGTGATACCGTTGGCTAGCTTGAGGGGGGTTATAGAAGACCTGTGTGGGTGACTGATTACGGCCTTTACTTTCCATAGCGCGGTTGTGGCTGCGGTTGTCGACCCGCTCATTCTCTCCGTCTTGATGAAACGCAGTAGCCATGAATGTGGGGGCATTTGGATTGAGTCGAGCAGAAGCACTGGGTGACATGTTGATGTTCTGAGAATTAGACGGACGGCTGCCAATCACACCAACCTTGTGAGCTGGGAGTTTTTGAAGGTCACTCTCATCAAGTATGTCATCATCTTCAGTCGCAAAGAAAGCGCTGCTGCCATTACTAACATTGGCGTTGTGGACTGATGTCCGGCGAGACGCGCTGCGGGTGTGGTGCCAACGCGATTCCGTTGGCCATGGCCGATTCTTGGATGGGCCAACGCCTGTATCGCCAGAGCCCCAAGGTGATCCAATTTCGGTAGAAGGCCGAGGCAATTCAGCCGAGGCAATGGACGATGGACGCGGGCTGCTGGGATCACGTTCATGCATGCTGCCTAGAATCAAGTTTCCGGATGTCGAATACGGATTGTGCATGCGGGTTGCCACACGGTTAGAGCCAACAGCACCAAATACATCACTGGAGTCGTTGTGGATGGTGTTCCGGCCAAACAGGCTAAAGGCAGTTTTCTTTTCTTGGTCTGTAGATGACGACAGGCTGTCTGACTGACGGGGGAGAGACTGACTCTGTGAGGAGCGCAAGGAGCCAAACGGCATTCCAAAATCGGCATCATCAACCGATGTCCTAGGATGGTGCCTTGGAAAGCTAAAGAGGCTGGTGAAGCGTTGGTGTTGGGATTGATGCTGAGGCTTGGACTGAGTAATGCAAGAGCCATTGGCCGATGCTAGATCACGCGAATTCACGAGTGAAGGCCGGTCAGGTGTTTCAGAGCCCAAAGTGGGAAATGAGAGATTCCCAGAGGACTCATGCGGACTAGACAATAAACTTGGAGACGCATTTGAGCCCGTAGGTGATTGAGAATCGGCAATTGGTGGCGTAGCGGCAATAGCTGTGGTATTGGCGGTGGAAGGGATAGGTACTTTTGATGGCAATGGGCTGTCAGACTGGCCATTGTTTAAATCACCGCAGTCGCCAAGGATTCCACTAGGGAGCAGCGACGTAGCAGTAGGACTCAGGGGCGGGCCACTGGGGACATGTCTGTACTCAACTGGGGTGAAACCATCGTCGGAGACATAGTTTTCCGCAGTCGCTGGCATGTCAATATATGGGAAGCTAGCATTCTGCTGGTAGCCTGATGCCATGCCATAGGAAGAGGTATCAACTAGGGGAAACTGCATGATAGGCGGCGACTCGGAGATGTTGTTGCTCCCATGACGGCTTCGAAGAGAATTTTGCTGTTGTGCTACTAAAGGGATCTGGTGCTCAAACTCGGAAACCGGCCCGCCCGTAGTAGCTGTGACTGCGACAGACGCGGCAGTAGCGGTAGCCGTCGTACCAATGGTGGTATTAGTAGTGTTAGGCTGGCCATAGTATCCAGCCATTGAGCCCTGTTGAAGCTGGTGCTGGTGGAGACTTAGGCTCTCGTTTTGTAGGCGGATGTTCTGATACTGAACTTCTAATTTATGACCTTGAGTGGTCAAAGTTTTGATGCGGTTCTCGAGCTCACGCTTGGTGGCGTCTCTCTCAGCTATGACTTTGGCATGGACTTCGTTGGTAAAGTCGTCGTCTTCGCCGATGGCTAGTGCATGGCGCTCAAGCTTCATGGCTTTAACAGTCTTGCCCTTTTGCTTCAGCGAAGCTTCTAAAGCGGCACATTCCTCAGCCAGTTTAGCGTTGTCGCCATCCAACTTGTGAATTTTTTTCTTGTGGTCATCATCGAGGATTTTGCCATCTTCTTCAAAGCTTTTACGCTTTGATTTCATGTCCTGGATACTAGCTTCAAGTTTGCTAATGGACAAATGAATCGCTTCAAGCTTGGCTTCCTTGTCCTTGAGGATCTGCTCCTTTTTTGCTTTTTCCTTGTCGGCAGCTCTTTTGAGTTCCATGGCAGTGCGCATCTGCTTGCGGAGTTGTTCGGTTTTGGCATCGCGTTCCTTGTTGAGACGTTTCTTTTCCGCCAACTCTGACTTGAGGTCAGTTTCCTGTTGCTTGAAATCATCTTCTTCGCGTTTGTATTGCTGAACAGTTTCCTCGATTTCGCAGCGCGTCCGTTCAAATTTGTCGTTGAGTTCCTGGAGCGAAACATCGGATTTATCGATGATGTCTTTGAGAACAGGTTGGTCGGAGCTAGTGACAGAAGGTGAAGGTTTGCGGTTTAGGGTGTTGCGTCTCTGAGTGGTTGTGCTGGTACTCGCATGGATATCGCGGGAATTGGTGGACATAGAGTCGGCAGCAGCGGTAGCGGCAGTTTCGACGCCAATAACGGTAGACTTGGAGCTGGCAGTGATACGAGACCGGCATTCTTGTTCAAAGAAGCTAGAGGGCAGTTTATTGCCGGCCATAACGGGGCGGCAATTAACATCGTAAGTTTGCAGACGGATGACAGGGCTAGAAACCTGAAAGTTGTTGGGACCAACGGCAATAACGCGGATATTATAGAAGTGGCCGGGCTTGAGGCCAGTGACGGTAATGGCGGTTTCTTGGGAAGAAGATTCGCCAACTAGTGAAAGAGGAGAAGAAAAGGAGTTAGAGGAAAGAGCAAGGGAAGCAAAGTAATATTTGGGGGGAGGGGGGTCAAGACGACCAAACAGACTCACCATTGACACCGTTGACTTGAATCAAGAATCGCAGGACTGTGCGAGTTGGTGATGGGCGCGCCCACTGGAGCGTGGCAGCATCACTCTTGATTTCAGACAAAGAGACATCGGGGGCTTCAGGGACCTCAACATTGAGGGTTTTGATGAGGACGGGGGTAGGGGTGGAGAGAGTTTGAATGGATCTAGTCGCAAGCCTGGAAGGAACGAAAGTTAGCGGGCATACGAAGACAAAAGGGCAGATGAGACGGGGAGAGACAAAGCATACCATACAAAGGCCATTAACGTCACAAACATATTGACATTATCCACCAGTACACTGTCGACATTCACAGCTAGTGTCGCAAAATCCAAATAACTAGAGGCAATCTCAGCAATTCGAGACCAGACAGACCAGAAGGTTGAGACGAAAATCAGGGTATGCGTAAAGTTGTCAAAGGCCGTAGGGGCTCGTGGGGGGCGGTGGAAGCGACAGAGAATAACAGTGCCGATAAGGGTGAACTTGAGGAATAGCTGTGACCACCACCATGTCATATCGGAGTTGGCGATATGGGAGTTCTGATCCAAAGCTGTCTCTCCCTCTCCCTATCTCTATCGCACGGCCCTCCGGGGAGAAGGTGGATAGAAGAGAGAAGAGATTCGGGGAGGGGCGCGGAGAATAGGCCGGCGGGTGAGCGAGAAATGGAGAAAGAGAAGTAAGCCAGGATAGACAGCTTGAGAGGGGAAGATAAAGAAATGGGGAGTAAAAGAAGAATGCAAGAGGAGAAGAAAAGAGGAAAAGAAAGAAAGAAAGAAAGAAAGAAACCTTGGGAAACTAAAGGCCCGGCAAGAGGAAAAGGGAAGAAAAAAAAAAGAAAAAATGCAAAAGAAAAAGTTTAAAAAAAAAGAAAAAAAAAAGATAGAAAATAGGATGCAATAAAATGAACAAAAAGAAACCGAAAACGTGGGGCGAGAAAATCAATGGCCAAAACAGGTCAAAAACGAGAGGGGAAAAATGATAAATACCAATATTTTCACGCTTTTGTGATGTTTTCTGTCCCGATGTTTTTGAAAGAAAAGAGTGTTAGTTCGTTGGTTTTGTTCAAAATAAATGAAGATGAGGAAATAGTTTTGCCTCGTAAAAAAAGCTAACTGCGATCTATTTTCAGCCTTGTCACCAAGCAAAAAAAATACAGGTACCAGCCGTCATAGACCTCGTTTGTCAGCTGCCAGGCCAGACATCCCAATTGGGTATAATTCTATGTTAAACCCTAGCGTGCTTATGTAATCACTATAGCACAAGTATCCTAGACGTCATGCCATAAACTACTTGGTCTCGTGTGCGTGAGCTTGACTCTAGCTGGCTCCGTTCAGCTAACACCAGGCCCAACCAAAAGTAAACACTACCAATATTACTCTCACTTTTACGATGCAATGGATTCAAGAAACTTCGGATCAGAAATAAATATTAACAAAAGGCCCGGCCTATTCTTTGCAGCAAAGAACTCTGGCTTCATCACAACAACCATGGTCCTGGGAAAAAGCAAAACAACGCACAACTAAACAAAACATATACTAAAACAAAACCAGTTCTGCAGGTGACACAGGATTCGCCTGTTTAGCCCTCCCCCAGACTCAAATAATTATCACAGCACCAAGGAAGATAGGCAGCTTCCAAGGGTAAAAGAACAGATGGAAAGCTAGTGCGCTTATTTGCTGGTGTCAACAACGTAGCGGCCGGCAATCTGGCCCTTCTCCATTAGCGCGTACACCTCAGGCAGCTTGCTGAGGCCTACAGTCTTGAAGGGCGCCTTGATCAGGCCACGGCGGAAGAACTCGAGAGCCTCAGCCGAATCCGCACGGTTACCGACGTATGAACCGCGAATGTTGATCATGCGGATGACCGTGTTGAAGACAGCTGCCCGGATAAACGCACCAGCAGGCAGACCAATGCAGACCACAGTACCACGTCCGCGGACGTACTCGGCAGCCTGCTGGAATGGCTTCTCGGTCACAGCCAGCAGAATGACAGCGTGAGGGCCCTCGCCATCAGGGGTCGCTGCCTTGACCTCAGCAACCAGGTCCTTAGACTTGGTAAAGTCGACGTATGTGGCAGCGCCCAGCTGCATGCACATGGCACCCTTCTCATCGCCGCCATCAATGGCAATGGCGTGCAGGCCCATGGCCTTAGCGAACTGCAGGGCAATCGAACCCAGACCACCTCCAGCACCAACAATGGCGACGTGCTGGCCAGGCTTAACACCTGACTCCTTCAGACCCTTGTAGACAGTGATACCAGCGCACAGAATAGGTGAAACGGCCTCGAGATCGCACTCTTTGGGGATGCGGGCAACATGGGCAGCGCTGGCCACGGCGTACTGCTGGAAGGAGCCATCGACAGTGTAGCCCGAAAGGGCAGCCTTTGCGCACAGGGGCTCATCGCCGTTGAGGCAGTAGGTGCAGTTAAGGCACGAGTCGTTGAGCCACTTGACACCGACGTGGTCGCCAAGCTTAATGTCATTGACCAGAGAGCCGACGGCAACTACGACACCAGCGCCCTCGTGACCACCAATCAAAGGCATCTTGGTTTCTAGGGGCCAGTCGCCGTTCATGGCGTGTAGATCGGTGTGGCAAACACCGGAGTACTTGATGTTAATCAGGACCTCAGTAGGGCCGGGGGTGCGGACGGGCACCTTCGTGTAGACGGGCACTAGAGAAAAGAGTATTTATTAGCATAATGGCGATTTGACGTTGGAAAAGAAGACATGAGAGGCGTTTCAAAACGTACTGGTGCCGGTCTTCTCAATGACCTGAGCCCATTGCTTGGTAGGAAGGTTGGGAATAGAAGACATGACGGTAGTTTGAGGAGGGTGGGAGTGAGTTGTTGGTAGAAGAAGCAAAGAGTATAAGTGTGATGGGTTGAAAACGGCGGTTTAACCTGAGAGATAAGTGGCAGAAGGGTAAATGAGATGATGATGATGATGATGATGATGAGAAAGAAAGGAAAATACAGCAGCTTGACAAACGGTGGACACCGTGGGTATTTAAAGACGAGGAAGCATGAGGCGGAGAGGCAAGGTGAAAGGCAGAAAGGGTATAAACGTAGCCCCTCCCCCCACAGCGTGTGCAAACTGAGGCCAAAGCTAAACAAGCCAAACCGTCAGCAGTAGCAACAAGCAGCTAGCAAACAAGGCGGTCGAAACGGGACGGAGGGGAAGACAGCAGGGGGGGTGTAGGCTTCCCTCCCCTCTCAACGTCAGACAGCATAACGCGTGTTAGTGGAAGAAGGGAAGAAGAAGAAGAAGGATGAGGGAGGAGCGGAGATGGGGGAGGGGTGGAGAATAGGGACAGAGCAAATAGGAGAAGGAACAGCCTGATTTGTTGGAGAGGTGCAAAGGAGGGGGCGTGTAGGTAAACAAGAAAATAGCCTGGCTCCGGCGTTCCTTGCTGGCTTATGCTTCAGTGAGAAGAGGAGAGGGGCCTTGGGCCTTGACCTGGAGCCGCCGCACTCCAACGACACCGGGTCCAAGAAGAACAGGAGGAAGGGCAATGGGTTGTTTTTGGTGGCGTGGTTGACCACGTCCGTTTATTACGCATTTACGTGAGAGAGTTTGGCTTCCTCTTTTTCTTTTATTTTTCGTTGTTTTTCTGTTTGGTGATAGAAAGCGGCCATGCCCACTAAGACAGCTGGTAGGAAAGCGAAAACGCAAGCTAAGATGGCGTTTTGAAATGTCCCTCCCCTCCAAAAAGAGAAGGAAAGAAAACGTGGCGTTTTTCTTCCGTTTTCTTTTGGTGGGTTTTTTTATCATCTACTAACAGCTGCCTCTGTCTGCCTCCTTTGCAAGCGTCCGTCTCGTCTCGCATTGTAGCTTCTTTGGCTCTTTTCTCTTTTTGTCTTCTCGTTTTTCCACTCTTGGTCCTCTACTTGTCTGCCCCTCCAAAAGTCGTACCACTTTCTCGCCAACCCACGCAAGTGGCTCGACAGACAGCCAAGACAGTCCGACAACAAAGCCAAGAGGAGAGGGGCTAGAACTCCCTATCCTGGCTGCGGCGCCTGTAGTAGACCCAAACAAACTCTGGGTGGTATCAGCGCTGGATGGATCGCCTGTTTTCTGTGGTTTGGGCTATGGACTCACTCGACACACCACTTTTTACGTGGATGCCATGCTGGATTGTCCGTGTCTGGCAGGGGCTTCGCCTTACACTTCCTTGAAGAGAAAAAAAAATCTTTCTATCACGTTGTCCTTTCTGAGCGGGCTTCGAGAAACTCGGTGTTTCCACGCTATTACTTTTTGCTCTTTATCAGCGGTTTTATTTCCGGGGCACAATAACGTAGCATAAGCTGGCGTGTTATGTACATATTCTTCCAACTGCGGCGGCAAGCAGTCATTTGCGGTATTTTGTCTCTACGGTCCGTTTCTTGCCAGTTACAGCCGCATCCCTCTGGCTGCGACTCAAGCGAAGAACAAGCTGTTTCTCTCTCTTTCTTGGAAGAGACTGTAGATTGACATAGAAACGCAAGCAGCCTGCTTAGCCTCCGTTTCTCCATCCCGTATCCCATTGGCCAATCCTTTTGCCCCTTGAAAAGAGAGTTGGAGAAGCTCTCACATCTGCTCCAGTCTCTGTAGCTCTGGTTTTTCTTTCCCATGTCCTTCCAAAGCTCGTCCCGTCCGCCTCAACGGAATATCACAAATTAACCGCCAAGCAGAACCAAAAACCTGGCCCAAAGAGGGACCATTGCCCCTCGCTGCCTGTCTTTCTCCAAGATAGCTTTTCTCGGCTTTGCTGCTTAACCTTGACTTGACCTCACCCCTCCCCCCTTCGCTATTTGCCTGCGTGTTGGTTTCTCCAATTTCTTTTTGCTTCTCCAGAAAAAAACCGCCGTTCTGGCACGACTGCCGTAACGGACCGCTGCTGCTGCTAGCAAGTTTTAACTAAACCCACTGTTCTCCAATTTTCCAGCTGCAACGAAACGCGAAGTCGAAGGAAACGAGAAACATAGCAGGGCGGGCGGGGCCTTCCAAAAACGACGTGCGCTTTCTTGAAATATAATAATAAATAAATAATTTTGTCTTTGTTGTTCTTTCCCTTCTTCCTTTCCTCCGGATCGACGGAAGCTAGCGTTTCTGACAGCCAGCAAAAGAATAGAAACACAACCAACAGCTCTCCTCCTCATCGTCTGCCCCTAAGTGATGCTCAGTTTGAGTTAAGTGAGTATGAGTCGTATTTGAGCTGAGATTTGTCATGTGGCTGTCTGTCTCTCATTGTATGACAAAACGCCGTCTTACAGATTCTGCGTGTGCTTCTGTCTCTACCTGTATTTGTGCTTGTGTCTCTTCCCTTCCGATCTTATTCCTCATGAATCATCTAGCCATAGCAGTCAGTGCCTACAGCTCATGGCTTCCCCCCACTCACTCCTCACTCACTCCTCACTCACTCCTCACTCACTCCGGGCCAAAGGCTCGGCCTCATGGTTCACTGAGCAATGAGGGCTCACCCCTCTCTCATCCTCATCCTCATCCTCATCCTCATCTTCCTATGACCTCTGACCTCTCATTGCCTTTCATTGACCTTCCACTCTTCCCTCACTCTTCCCTGCAACTGCTCCTCTTGAAACAATGATAGCCACTCATTTACTCGCCCATACCAGCCGAAAACGCTGTTGGCCTTCGCTCCTTCGCCTCCTTCTCCCCTCCGCCTCGTCTCCCCTTTGATCCTGTCCGCTCCCTTCACTCACCATCTCCCTTTCTATCGCCCTTTCCCTCATTCCCTCTCCCCCACCGTATCGCTCCCATTCTCATCCTCTTCCTCCCACAGCTCACGCCTCAGACCCAAACTCCTATTAAGCTATCAAATTCCGTCTTCTCCGCAACCACCGCTTCTGGCGGCATGTAACTTCGATGACAGTAGTATTGGCTTGCGTATCTTAGACGCCCCCCCCCCTCCCCCCAACTGAATTCGCCGAAACCGCAAGCCGCACAGTTTTCTTTCCCCCAGCTTTAAAACCTCTCTCCCTTGTCCATATTCCTGCCCTCATCCTCTGCAACTTACCCCCAGCTTCGCTAACTGGGGACTAGCCGCCAACAATAGAGAAGGCATGAGAATGGGATGAAAGCCGAGCTTAAGTCGACCGGACGCACGGAAAGAACAACACGACTAGAAACATTACGCTTTTTTGTGTGTTCTAGCGTCAGGGATTCATTAAAACTTAGGAGAGGAAAGTGGGGGATGGAGACGGAAAAGACGGAGGTGTCAACCTGCATCCCCATGAAATTCACTCACACTCAGCATCCGCTCTCATTCTCATAGACATACATACGTACATAATAGCACAGTAGAGCCTCTGTACCCAGAAACCATACTAGCGGAGAGGGGTTCAGACCCCTTCGTCCTTTTATCCTCTACCCTCTCCTTACTGAGCCACTAATGAGCTACAATGAATGAATACGTGAGTTTTCTTTTGTGTTCATGTGCGCACTCATTATAGCATTGAATCTTAGTCTCAATTCATCAGCTTGAATAAGGCTACAGATAAACCATGTAACAGCACCATATCGGCAGGTCATCTTGACTACCACCTACGGCTAGTACAAAAGAAAAAGAGAGGAGCCGAAGAAGACGAGGCAGCACCAGCTGCATCAGCTGCACAAAATGCAAGTTTTCATTTTTCATTTTTTCTTTTCCTTTTCCTTGTTCCGTTCTTCTTTCTTCTCTTCGTTGTTCTGCTTTTCATACTGTCTTTAGATGCCCATCTTTTGAAGTTCCAAATGATCGCTGAGGCGAGAAGCGACATCTTAACGTTAACATCAGTATCAGACAGAGCCTGTGCTAGGCAACAGGAGCAGCCAAAAATACCGGTGGTCGCAGGCTGAGTCAAGGTCGAGGTCGAAGTATATAAGGTACGTTCCCCTCCCATTTAGCTGATGCAGCGGTAGCATTGCCCAGATGAGTTTATGGTAACTTGGTTGTCTTTTCTCCTTCCCGCCATTCTTGCAACATATTGGCCCTGAAAAGCAAAGAGACCTTGCCACCTCTCCTGTCTTGTGGTTTCTTTGTTTGCTGACTGCTGTCTCACAACGAACAGCCAGCTTATCAATATAACCCTAACCAGACAAAACCCTTATCATTCTTATCTAACCCCCTCAAGTCTCATGAGGTCTTCCTCTTCCTTGCCTCCTTTCCTCCCCTTGCTGTCTTGAGCACGTTTCAGCATCAGAGAGTTTCTGCTGACTAACCCAATAAGCCCCCTTTTACTAAACCACCACCTTTGCTTGGGGAATTGAAGTTCGCCATTCTGGCTGGGCCTTGTTCTCGTGGCTTGCCTTGCCTCGCCTCGCCTCATTGTCCGTGCCTCATTGTTCTTGCCTGACTTTGTCTTCTTGCTTGTTTTGCTTTGACACTTGGTGCAAACAATAATAATGAGACACATGGGAAAACTTGCTCATACAAGCTGTCCTCTTGTAACCTGTAGTCGGCTGGGTGGCTGTTAGTTGCTAATCCGTAGCGTTCTCTGTGTGCTACGTCGTCTTAGCTTTGTCAATATAAATATCCGAATTTCCCCTCTTTTCCCCCCTCCTTTCTCTTGAGCTTTTCCTCCATCATCGTCAACTTCTCCCCTATCGCTTTACTTTCTCTTCTGTGTACATCTTTCTTTTCGTCTTTGCTCTCCTTTCTTTTTCTCTTTTCTTTCGTTTTTTCGTCATGTCTGATCAAACTTACGAATTCGATGTCGCCATGTCCTGCGGTGGCTGCTCCGGCGCCATCACCCGCGTGCTGACTAAGCTAGAGGGTAAGCGACTGACGACAACTGGATACACACATGCGTACATACAAAGGCTAACCAACCTATCCACTGTTCTGTCTCCCTGCTTATAGGCGTCAAGTCCCACGATGTCTCTCTTGAGAAGCAAACCGCCACCGTCGTTGCTGAACCCACCCTGTCCTATGAGACCGTGTTGGCTACTATTGCTAAGACCGGCAAAAAGATCAAGGCTGGCCGTGCTAATGGTGAGGAGCGTAGCATTGAGGTCGTGGCTGCGTAAGGGGGAAGAAAGAAAGATAAAATTAGAAAGAGAGCCAGCAGTAAGGGCAATCTCGACATCTAAGGACTTGGAGAGGCCTCTTGTGAACACTAGGACGCCCCTAATACCGGTCTAGATCCAGATCAGAATCTTAGATGCCCACCCCCACCCCCCCCCGTCCCCCCCCCCCCCCCCGGTGCATTCGCTCCGCTCAATCTTAGGCTACACATGCTGCTGGAATCCAGCTTGTGAGAACCAATCCAATTTTAGTCCTATTGCTCTTTATTTGTTCGTTGTCTGTGCTATCAACTCTGAATGACCCTTCTCCCCCTCACTCATACCCTCCAATTCACTCATATCCTGCCTGGCTCTCTAACACCCACATCTGTGTCTTTTCCTCGTATAATGTCCATCCACTCATAGCCCACACTTTTGTCTGTCAATTTGCGCCCTGAGCCACACCCACAATCGCATCCTGTGCGACAGAATGCCTGTTCTTGTGTGACTCGCACACTGACCGTTTTGACAATACCCTCGCTGCTGTATGATGCCACTGATACTGGCGTTGCTGACCGAGTGTGTGGGCCCGTGCCACTGCCAACGAGCCCGTCAAAGTAATGCATGTCTGGTAGTGGCAGTGAGATGCACGACATAATCTTGCGTGCAAGAGACTCCTCGGTCTGAGGGAGGTCTTTGGTGGGTGTGCTTGGAGGCTGGTACAACGATAGAACCATAACCAAGTTTGCTGCGATTGTAGTTACGTTCGTAGCCACTCTAGAACAACTATGTTAGTAATCAAGAAAGGCTCGATATCCTCCCCTCCTTTCTTCTCCCTCTACACAAACTTACACGCTGACTATCATATCTGTCAGAAGCTCATTTCCCATCGGTGGCCGAGCACCTACTACAGCTGTCGTACACACTTGCACACTTCCTAGCAGGACGCATATAATCATAGCTACTACCCCGGCAGCCTTTATTCTCGCATTAGTTTGAACTCGTGCCGCACATACGGCTAGAGCTACAAACACCAACACACTAAGCGCTGCACATGTCGTTTCGCCCCTTGTCTGTACCCGCATAGCTATACAAGACCCTGCCACGTGCGGGTTCCAAGCTCGTGCGAGCGGGCGGCACTGGAGACCTGTCGTGAGCAAAAGAGCAACTGTGGAACCAAAAATGAGTGTGAGAACGCACACAAGAAATCCTTGAGACATACGCCTGTAGTTAGCAAGGCTTGTAAGAGAGTGTGCGTCGTGGAAGGCCTGTTGGAAGTGTAGACACAAGGCTGTCTGGGCTAGTGCGGTGCTGAGTGCTAGACACGGCTGAGCGGCGTAACGCAGGCGGAGTGAAAAATGCGGGTGGGATGGGGCAGAGACGCCATGAGCAGCTGTGAGGAATACGCTGGTTAGAGTGAATATCTATATGTTGAGACGTTAGCTGCTCGATGAGTCTGGAAAAGCTAGCGGCTGTGGGGTATCTACCACGGCTACTGTCACCATAGTCTCGGACCATCTCATTTGACCTAAGCGTTTTCTATACCAAGATACGCAATGTACGACAGCGGATGCTAATGTAAGCACACACATTCCGCTTGATATGGCAACAAGAACCGGGCCAAGATAGAGTTTCTCCGATGTAGATTCGGGGCCGGGACCCGAGCTGGACACGCGGTGTGCCATTATCTCTAGCAACAAAAAAGGAATCAAGAGTTTCCAAGTAATAAAAGAGCCGAGTATATGGATGAACCAATATTCTGACGACCAAATAGGGAACAAGAAACAGAAACAGCCAGAAGAAAGCTACGAAGAAGGTGAAGAGTTTCCGGTTAAACATACACACGCACGCAACACCTCACTCATTCTGTCCTCTTCCTCTATGCTGTCTTGTCTCGTCTCTCCTGGCTAGCAAAGGGGGGAGACAGGTAGGATTCTGGGCTGGAATTTCTTTGTCTTCACGCGCTGTACCGACCGGCATACCATACCAACTTATTCAACGGGGCAACACAATACAACATATGGTAGAACGGGAATGCTGCATACACATGCCAACTAAGTTTGCTGTTATACTAGCCTACCCAAGCAAGGAACATGACAAGCAATTGCTTCCCTTTCTCTCTTCTCTCCTCATTCTTCTCCCTTCTCTAAGCCGTGGTCTGAAGTAGCTTTTCCCCCCTCCCCCAGCCTTATACATGCATGTATCACGTCTCAACAAAGTGCTGAGTACTTTAACTCCCTTAAAATACTTCTCAACTTTTTATTTATTAGTAACCAACCCTTATACCGTCATATCAACATTGTAAGGGCTTGTGAGTCATAGATATCACATATTAATAACGTAAGCTACTGGAAGCTCTTCTTTGTAATGTCTTGCCTAAATATAGAGGGGGGTAACAAGGACAAAACTTCAGTCAAATAATCATGTCTTCATGGTGTAAGAGAAGAGAGTAGGGTATCGTCGAAAAGAGAGCCGTATATCAAAGAAACCCGGACGCGTAATAAGAAAATACAACAAAGAAGTATCCAAGGACGAGGGAGAGGGAGAGCAGAGAAGGGGGATATAAACAGAGAATGTAGGATAACTTAACAAGCATGTATCGTCAATAAATGAAGGAAAAGAAAAAAGAAGAATCACCCTCACGAGGCAGGCAAGAAAAAGGGCGAGAGGGAAACTGACGAGGAAATGTAGCAAAAGATATCAAATCTCGACCTAAAAGGAAACAGGACAAAACAACTTTTAGTTTTCGTATTGCAGACAGATTGCCTTCAAGGTTAAAGTCAACGTTGGGGTTGGAGTAGAAGCGACTATCTCTTCACTGTAAGATAGTCGGGATGACTCTGATGTAGTCTGGTTTTATTGGTGCGTTTCACGGCATGTCATCGCATGCGCGTGTTCACCTATCCTCAATGAGAAAATCAGCTCCAATGTTAGTAGGGCAATAGAAAAAACAAAAAAGCGAAAATCAGGACGAAGGTATACCTACCTACCAGGTGATGCCCCTGGAGGCACCATGGAGCTCCAGTTATCAAAGTCCCAGAATAACAAATCTGCGTTCTGCATTTACACACGAAAGAGTCAGTATTTATGCGGATACTAGCGGCAAGACTAGAGAAGAGAGAAAAAGGCTCTCCCTCAAGTGAACATACCAGACCATTAGGCATCGCATCGTTAGTCACAAGCATGTTGGATCGAATTTGAAGCTGATCTAGTATTGGGTCTGGAGGACTCATCCCTGAGTGTATTTGGTTATGCACCACCATAGGTGTATGTCCCGATGTTGCCGAGTGCTGCATATGCATGGCTGTCGGCTGGGCCGGTATACTCGATAGATCTATCTGTTTGCTCTGCGAAATGTTCATGTTGCGCACACACTGGGACCGCACGGCCTCCAGCCCTTCTTCTAGGCCTTTAGTGCTATCCTCGGCCTCGGGGTCTGACCGCTGTACACTGTAGAACACGACAGACAGCGAGACAATGTCGTTGATGTCGTTGGCACTGACACCATCAACGAGAAAATCCAGTGACGATTTGACAGTGGCAATTAGTCGTTCTGGGGCCCAAACATCGTTGCTGACCAGTGGTGATGGGTCATCCTCAAATGTCGCGCCGGTACTATTAATCTGTGACGAAATGGCGTTGGAGTTCTTGACAAAGAAGCACAACGAAAAGCATGCTTGTATGATATCCTGCCGTAGCAGCTGGCGGTACATGTCGCGGACCTGGGGCGCATATTGCCTTTCCGGGTCAATTTCGCCCATATAGCGCAGAATCACCATTGAGGATCGCAAGTAGGCTTGCACAATTTCTGCGGGTGCGTCCGAAACGCCCAAGGCAAAGGGCCGGTATAGAGCTAGCAGCGTCCGGCGAACTTGCATGTCCATCATAACGCGCAGTCTCCAGAGCCGGTTCAGTCCACGCGCATCAACCAGGTGCCGAGGGAAAACAAAATTGACGTCTTCTAAATAGCGCTCGAGTTTGTTTCCTAGACACAGAATTTCCGTGTAGTCGCGTACATTGTCTATGCGATGCACAACGTGTGACACACGAAGACGCGTCGGCAGAGTAAGGGCTGCATAGCAGTGCACTTGAGAGTCGGTAGACTGCTCGATGGGTTTCCCAGTAGGAAGCTCGGTCATGCCTTCAAATATAGAACTGTCGTCAATGTTGAGAGCTTGCCGGCAGGTGTAGTCACCATCCCGGACAAGTGCGGGGAGGTTGCAGAGCATTGATACATGCAGATCCATGTCAAGAATGGAGTACCACAGGCGACGTCTTAGCTCACCCGTGAAAATAGGCATCTTGTCATACTCCGAAGGGTCGCGGTGTAGGCCCATGGTCATGGCCATACGGACAATGTATCCCAGCTGAGTCCATGCATCATGGTCGCGAATAAGCGAGCTGAGTCTCATGCAGTGAAGAAGGAGAAGCTCAGTCTGGAGTGTCGTGATGTCAACAAGTTGCTTGCCTCGTAATCCATCCAGCCATGCTCTAACCAGAGCGCAGGCTGTGGGTATGTGAACTCCATCTCCCCGCTCAATGCTTAAGCCATGGCCCTTGGAACTGAAACGGGAACCAATAGCAACTGCAGTCAAGAGCTGAGGCAGAAAGTAATCATCGGTCATCTTGCCTTGCCAAAAGGTATCGCATTTCTCGCGAAAACTTTGGATGTGCAGAAACCGAAAGATGACTTCGCTGACATCAAAATACGTCTCTAATAGCGGCATGCAGATGTCCTGGGGCGGCAGAATATCGGCCATACGCTTGCTAATAGGAAGCATAGAGTCGACAAATACCGATATAGGAGCAACTGCCTTGCGGTTCTCGACCTGCAAATACTTGTGGAGGTTTTCAAGTGTGATGAAGAGATCACGAAGTCCATCAACCTTGGAGGGGTTGGCGAGAAGGCTTTTTGCTTGTGGAAACTGTAGGAAACAAGGTAGAGCATTTGTTAGGTTTTTGAGCCAGAGCAAGTGAAGATGATAATAACTACACAGAAGATGGGCAAAGCAAGGAGCAAGCGAAAGGAAAAGAAGATATGCATACCAGGTTCAAAAGTACACGGGGACTGTTCTGGCCAAAGAAGCGTGTGCGCAAGGCATCGCTCTTGATTGTCAGTTGTCGGATTGTTTTAGGGCTTGCAGCGTTTAGCATCTTGGATCCTGAGTTGTCTGTCCTTGCCGGGCTCTTAGCCCTGACAGCCTGCTCAAGTCGTTCCAGACGCATTATGAGATCCTCTAGCGTTACCATCTCGCCATTGCGCGTCATGCCCACGGATTTGTAGTCGCCTAGCCCTGTGGCACCCATACCCGATATAGCTCCTATACCGGCAGCCATGCCAGGGCCACCTATGCTATTAGACGATGACGAGTATAATTTCTTAGTGGGTCGTGAGTCGCCATCGCCGTCTGACCCGTCTGATAGATTTGCAGAGTCAAGGTCGGTGGTATAGCGACATATGCGTTGTGACTTCTGGCACTGTGAGCAGTTTGGCCCGCGATTACAGCGAAGTTTGCGTTTACGGCATTCGGTGCAGGATTTAACAGGCCGAGGACGCTTGATACTTCGATTGTTGCTGCCGTTGGTATTGGCGTTGGTATTGAAGTTGCCGTGTATATAGGTGGATGTAGCAGTGGCAGGGTTACTGCTGTTGGGCATTACTTGTGGAGGGGAAAGTCCCGGGGTTGACGAAGTTTTGACGTAGTCATTGTGTATTGGCTGTTGGGGAGTCTGCTGTCGTGATGACTGTGATTGTTGTGGCTGTGACTGTGACTGTGATTGTGGCTGTGGCTGCTGCTGCAGCGGCTGTTGTTGCATGACTTGGTGGTTCTGGGGCATCATCTGAGAAGACAGCGGTTGGTGCATGTGATTGTGATCGGGAATATGAGACTGGGGCTGAGACTGGGGCACTTGGTGACGCTGGGGTGTCTGATGTTGCTGCAGTAGCTGCTGCTGCTGCTGTTGTTGTTGTTGTTGTTGCGACTGCTGAGGGTGGCGGACGACATGTTGGGCGTGTTGAGAGTGCTGCAAATGATGCTGGTGCATCACGGAGTCCTGCGGGGCCATTGCCGACTACAACTTTAGCCTTAGTCACAGCTTCCACTATAATTCTAGCTCTCTATAGTGGCAGGGTCTTACTGGCACAACGGATCGCCCGACTCTCGAACGAGAAGCCGATGCCGAAGTGACAGGATCAGAGGGAAAAAAAAAGACTAATAAAAAAGGGTGACGGGATATGTGCAACCACAGTTATCTGGCTGGTGCAATAGTCAAGGGCCAAGGTCATTCGAAGCTGGAGGGCCGCAAGGTAGAGGGTAGAGATGGCAGAGAGGGCAGAGAGGGCAAACCAGGCACAGCGACCACGGAGGGCAGAATGGGCCTAGAGGTAAGCAACCAAAAGAAGATGGGCGGAGTGGCGGAAACAAGCCCGATGAGATCCGGGAAGGAGGGGGTCTTGATCGACCGGCACCAAAGCTCCCGGTTAAGTCAGCCCTGGCAGTTCTCCAGTCTGTTTGTTTGTTTGTTTGTCCGTCCGTCTGTCTGTCTGTCTGTCTGTACCTTGTTCCTTTTTTTATTACTCGGCCGGAGGAGAGCAAGAATGACAGGAGGGCTGAGGGATTGGCGGGAGCGGTTTGCGGTTTGTTCAAGTTTCAAACTTTCTCGGCCGATTGATTTGGGTGCAAGAGGGAAGATTGGGGTCGCGGATGGTGCGTGGTCGAGTTCGTGGATATGGATGGGGATGTTGGTGGGTGGATGTGGAGGGCTGGGTCGCTGGAGGGAGGTGGCTTTAGCGTTCAGTGGCGTGAAAAAAGAAGAGAGACTGGCAAAAAAAGGACTGAGGGTGCTGAGAAGATTTGGTCCAGGAGAAAGAGTGCAGGCCAGAAGAGCGAGTAGGGCGTGGGTGTATGTAGACGCGATGGGCCTGAAGTGGGAGACAGACAGGCAGGTTGAACTAGTGCAGTTGATGCAGTGGCTTGCAGTGCAGGCAGGGCAGATAGTGAAGGAGTTGCGTTAAATGTCTTGTCTAGTAGTGAACACCTGTCTGAGAGGAAGACAACTTAGAATGGCATGCAGACAAAAAACAGAAGAAAGAAAAGCGGAGGAAGGGTACCGGAGATTCTCGGTTCTAGAGGAAGACAGGAGGAAGGGGACCCTTCAATGCACGTTGAGGGGCCTTGTTCTGTCGTCCTTCTCGGGGGTTGTCGTTGTGTCTTGGCCTTTTTTTTTGGTTTCTTTTTCCTCTTCCCTGTCCCCTCCTTCTTCCTTTGTCTTCTTTTCGCGACCCTAGTTAACCTGTCCGTCTCTTGTTCTTCTGTGACTTCAACCACTACCCGCAGTTGTCCTTTGATTTGCCTCCTGGCTAAATAGTTTTCTGGTTGTGGGAAGAGATTTCGCAGCAAGGACAGGAGGCACAGTCAGTGCGATGTACAGAAACATCTCTTTCTCCCCGATCGTACGCCCACCAAGGTCAAAGCCAAATTGTCTTCCCCCGTCAACTGTGCGCTGTGATGTGGTGTTGGTGCGCTGGCTGGGAGGCGAGAAGAGGAATCACAAAGCGGAGCGAATGAGAAAACAAATAGCGCAATGGCAAAGCCTATACTAGATGACGGAACGAACCCCAGCCAAATGCAGACAGGGAGAGATGGCAGCAAAGATAATGGACGGAGAGGGTGAAGAGAACGAAGGAGACGTAGAAAATGAAGCCAGTCATGAAAAACCCAGACAAAAAGGAACCCCACATCACGATACGCACAAACACAGCTCACAATGTATCATTACCATACATATTGCACGTAGTGTGTACATTCAGGCCAAATCTGCTATTTTTCAGGCCGTATGCCCTGTACCGTGCATTCTCAGTGCACGAGCATATGACGGCCCGCACATCCATGCATACAAGAGCCGTGCAAAATGGCGTCTTCTCATACTGTACAGGCCTCGCGGCTACTACAGCAACACGGGATAGGTAGCATCCACAACTTCTTGCTTGGCTAGTTTCTAGCCAAGATGATCTACTCTGTTCTTCATGCTACCAGGCAGAAACATCCTGATCCTGAAATCGACGTGCAGCCAACTTACCACTCTTCAATTCTGCTACTGCTAGCGCTGCTACTTCTACTACCAGACAAGCCCGGCTTTCTCTTCTCCCCCTTCTCCCTCTCCCTCCACATCCTCCTTTTTCTTGTCTTCGTTTTCCTCTCTTCCCTAGCCAGGCCATCTACCCCCAGTCTCCCTTCCCTTCCCCCCCTCCCCTCCCCTTCCCTTCCTTGTTCAATGTCTTGGCATCAATCGAGCTCTCCAATCTTCTATGCAGGGACACAAGAAAAAGAAGCGCCAGCTCTCTCCCCGTGAGGGATGGCGAAGCCCTAGAGGACCCGTGACGCAAACCACAAGGCCTCATGCCGCTGACTAGATATATAGCACAACCAAAACCTGCAGACTTAGTAACCGAATGCGCAAAAAGTGGCCAGCTGAAACTTGTATGACCACGCTTCCTCTCCGTGTGACCATTCCTGCTCCTACCTTTGCGTACCGTTCACCACACAGCCAGCTTACTGCACATCTGCCACGCTGACTCAAGCAAAGGGAGCTTTCCACCCAATTACTCGTCAATTTCCCGGGCAAATAAAAAAGATAAAAGCCTGAACCAAAACAACTCCCAGTCCGATTAATCCGAAGCCCTGGCATGCCTCCTTTCCCTAGCTGAGAAGAAACATCTTCACACTTTTTCTCCGAAACCCCAAACCTTTTCCGTGTCATGAGCATGAAAGAGAGAAGGCAGAGGAGTGTCACATGACATGTCGCAGCCGACCACATGCCCTACCGTCATCGGGCTGGTGAGAAGGGAAAAGAAAGTAGAGAGAATGGCCAACTTCCCTAACACACTGTGGCGAGGCTATTGTTTCTGTGTGTAAATAAAAGCGGAACTAGTATATACTACCTCATCATGTTATACAAAAAGACAGTAAATAGGAAGACGGAGAGAAGGGATGGCAGGCTATTGAGCAGTAGATGCCGGCGTAGACCATATATATTAGCTACAACTTAGATGGAGATACATGTTATTGTCTCCTCGTCAACTCCTATTTTGATACAAACCTGGCTGTCCAGCATCACCGCTCTCTCCTAGCCCCAGATCCCACCGGCTCATCCGCCTCTTCTTCTTCTTCCTCCTCCACCTCTTCGACCGTAACCTGATAAGGCCTTGCTGGCAGCTCAGCATCCAGCGCCTGCATGTCCTCCTCGCCAAACTCATCATAAAACTCATCATACCCCCCGGTTTCTAACTCATCCGCCTCCAACAGTGCGGCAATCGCCTCTTCATCTGTTCGTGGCCGACCCGCAGTTCCCCCCAAGCCAAACACGCCGCCCAGCAGCTGGCGGGCAATATCACCAACGCCTCCAAGATTCTGCAGGCTTACTCCTTCAAGTCCTAGAGCCGCCATATTGCCGCCACGCGAAGCCGCCATCTCATCCCACGGCCATGAGTCCTCAGGGTCGGTGAAGATATTGTCCGCCTGCGGTGGGGGCAGTGGGTCAAAGTCGTAATTGGGCTCAACGGCGAGCGCACCACTTGGCAAGCGGCTCATCAGCTCAGCGTTATTCTCGAGATAGATGAAGCGTGTGGTTCGTAGATCGGCGGTCACTCGCGTAGTTTCGAGCACATCAAGTCTTTTCGCTGCAAGAGCTGTACTGCGCAAAAGCGATTTGACCTCTGGGCTAGCCCAAAGATCCTTACCGTATGCAACGTAAATTTCGGTAAAGAGGTCGTCAGCATCAGTAGGCGGCTGTACGCCCCAAATAGCCGGCGCAGGGTCAATTTCTAAAACCTGGAAAAGCCGGCAGTACAGCCACGGCATGTTCTCGATGTTCCGCTGCAGAACTTCCCGCGCTTCGGTACTCTTTCCTTGCTGTAGAAGGCCAGGCACCAATGAGTGGCGGTAATATGCGTGTTCCGGGGCATACGCCACAGTTTCGTTGTCCTTGTACCAGCCGAGGAACGCCTCAAGCCAGTCTACTTGATGTGTACGCACGGCAAGCATGTGGATGACATGATTTATGCCGTAGACATCTTGGTTTGGCTGCAAGGCTAGCAGCAGCTTGGCCCATTCAAATGCCGTACGGTATGCGCCTTTTTGCACCAGCGCGCGGATGTTGCGGTAGCCAGCCAGGAAGAACCAGCGATTCTCAGGGTGTGCAAAGTCTAGTCGTGCAGCGCCATTTTCAACGTCCTTGCGGAATAGTGAAAGCGAGGCACGTCCAAAAGTGAAAAGTGCCCGCTGCGTAAGATCTGCAGCAATGGCGTGATTCTTGTCGTGGTCTTTTGCAATCAGATAGCATTGCAGCAGGTACATGATATGGTAAGCTATAGGATGTGTGTTAGCAACATATTCTTCACCTAATCAGAGGCAACAAACGGATTGGGTAGTAGGAGACTTGCGAAATGAGTGAATCCCGCCAATCATGGAGCCCAAATCCCCTAGCCGTGCCGTTTGGTAAAAGATTTTTTTGATCTTGTTGAAGGCCGGATTCCCCATAAACATATAATTAGTGCATGCCTCTGTTTCCTGCTTGCCAGTCCTCACCATCATCAAGCCCTCGGCTGAAGCCTTTGGCCATGATTCCTTTCCGTCGATAAAGATATTCTTTTTTAGCGTGACATCCGGCAACTTGCCCCTGGCGTATTGGCGCAGGACATCTTCCAGCGTCATGGTGCCGTCAGGACGCACTTGTAAAGGCTGCATATTCACGCTTTCTGTAGCGTTTATCACGTCCCGACCAAACACAGCAATCATCTCTGTCCGTTCCTTAAGGTTCTTTGAGTTGACAGAGAACAGCTTCCTATTTATTTCGAGGGTTGCCTGGGAATTCCGTGGGCCTGGAGCCGCAACAGCGCCGTCTTTCATGTTCAGTTCACGCAAAATGCGGTCTATCTCATCTTCATCCCCGTCTTTGTTGTTAACAGAGACACCCAGTGTAGTGTTGTTTGTCGCCTTGTCATTGGAGACGCCCCCCTTTTTGCCCTTTCTTTTTTTCTTGCCGCGATTTTTCTTCTTTTTAGGGGCAGCATCGGAGGATGTGTGTGGTGGCAATGCTGCATTAATCTTTATCCGGGCGTCATTGTCCGTCTCAGGGTCATTGCCGTCATCGCCGCCACCGCCATCGCCGTCGCCATCGTCATCGTCATCGTCATCGTCATCGTCATCGTCACCCTGGTCGTCCAATGCTGCAAAGAGACTTCTCTGTGGCCTAACTACATAGTCCTCAGTCTCACTGTCTGACTCTTGATCGTCCTTGTTGACAATGCCTTCAGCCTCGCGCTGGGCTAAGGCCGCAAGGTTCTGCTTCTCGCGCAGTTTTCGTAGTTGGCGGGAAGACATTTCGTATCTGTGAGGCTTTCAAGCCTGTAGTAGCATAGAATATGAGATTGCAGTAGACCTCGGCGGGCGATGGCAGTAAAAAGCACGTAGCAAGGAATAAGCAAGAATTAAAAGGAAAAATGATGGTAATCAATGTCGTAATTATGTCACTAACGTGGGTGGGGCTAGTATAGTTGCACAATAGCGGGGCGATAGTGGCCCTACGTATTGTTGCTATTGTGAAGGTTCAAGCTCTGTCCGGGACAGCTTCGGATGAATGTTTAGCGTACATGACGCTGCAAGTTTTGTTTAAGCATGTTGCTGGATATCACATGCTTATCCGATATTCTACCGGACGGGAGCATAAGTACATTCTCCACACGGTACAGTGTCTCCAGGAATGTAGGTCTATTACACACCATCACATTCGTGTTGCAACACGCAACATATACAGCTGTAATGACATGTATTGTCTTGCACAATGTCTACGTTCTTAGAGGTGCGCCTCCATGCACTGAACTCTGTGCGTTCGCCCGAAATTGTCCCGCATATGCAACATCACACGTAGCCCGCAGCCATGTGGCCAAATGGTCACCTCGTCTGTGTATACATTCACCGCGCCCAAGTACCCCATGACATAATGACAATCCATAGAGCATCTCTTGACGCCCAACAAATCATCAGCTCTTATTCGTTTCTACGACGAGTTCGCACTGTCAAATATGCAAAACGACTGCAAGTTGCTCAAAAGAAACTGTGAAAGAGGAGGGCCCCGGTACAGTTCCCAATCCCCCCTCCCTAGGAGAGAACTACCAAGGTTGGCCATTCAGGATGGTTCTTTAGTTCAATGTTGGGGCCTTGTCGTACAACAAGCATGAGAGCACATATCTTCCAGCGGAATCGATAGACCCAGATGGCGGCACTCGTGCTCCACCACGACCATGATGCTTCTGACAAAGAACCCGCAATCTTGGTCACCATTACGGGGAGTTTGCTAGTTGCTAGGAGAATCTGTTTATTTTGCACAGGAATCCTGTTTGCGTGGTATACATCCGTCTCTCCAACTAGCGACTCTGCTCTCATACCCGTCCTCGAACGTGTGCGATGGCTACTCTATCATTACACATTCTTCATCGCACAAAAGTTGAAAGAAGCTGCGGAATGCTACAATATAGGAGAGGGATGATGCGCCTTAGTACCATTCATTTGTTCATATCATACCATCTATTTAACGGCTGAATAACCACAGCGGTGATTCTGCTCGGGTAAGTAGACGCATTATTTAGAGCAATAAGCACCATCTTGTCCGGCTATCTTATACTAGATACCCAAAGCTGTCCTGTCGTAAAACCGATCATAGATACCTGTAGTCAGTTCACTTGGACACGCACTACTACAATAGCTTGTCTCAGGCTTCTAGGAATTCGAATAGGTATTCCGTGCTACCAACCCATCAGCTATTAGGTCCTGTTTTTAGAACATACCCCATGTAGCCTAGCAAACCTTCGTTCCTTGGCGTTGGCAAGCTCGCCAGTACATGATAAAATATATTAACCAACATTATAGTCTCCCGTAGCCTCAGACTTTCCCTTGTCTTATGCCCTCCCCAAACTTGCTATTACTGCTTTTCCACCCTCTGTGAGTCAAGCTTTTCTATTCCATAGTTGATCCATCCCGCTCTTTACCTTCATCATAGCACAAAGGTCTCTCTTGTACCCCATCTTCACCTCCACCTCTCACTACGTCCTTTGGCAACAACAATAGCAACCCCTCCATCCAAAGAGTACTCAAATAAGCCTAAAACTTGTAGTAATACCCAGCTAGAATTTGAGTTTCGACGTGCAAGAATGGTAGATGCTCTTTTATAACTAACTAGCCAGTACACGCTACAACTCTTCTATAGGGTAGAAGGACGTATGTCTATCTCTCTCTTGAATGTGCATATGAATGTATATATCTATGTTCGTCGGATTATTATGCACATGGATAAAGGTATTAGTCGTAGGAATGATCAAGTGCTAGCAGTAACAATGGGGGCGAGAAGAAAAAGAAAATGGGGGAATCAACAAAAAGTAGAACAACAAGAAGCAAAAAGAATAGGTTCTCGTCGGCAGAGCAAATGATTTCGCCAGTCATTTACAAAACACCCATCGACGCACGGCCGGCTTCTCCGTCTAGGTCACCGTGTAGTCCTCCGTCCGTCTAACCGTCCGCTCAAGTCTCCAAATCAAGCAGCCGATGCTGGCACCACCGTACCATCTGCTAAAATCACAAAGTCGCCCATGTCATCATCTTCCAAGTCGGCGTCGGCGTCATATGTTGGTGTAATAGTCACATCGCCCGCATACTGCTCGTCACCGTCAAGGTCCCCGTCCTCCACCACACCCCCAGCTGAGGTGCCCCAGATGTCACGGCGGACCTTTTCTTCGGCAGCTCTACGGGCACGCTCAACCTCTTCAAAGCCGCCGGATTTCTTCAGCCTGCCTGAATCGACAAACGACGATATCTCCTTTTGCAGATCGTTGGTCATGCGTGTAGCCAACTCTTTCTGTCGCAGCTTCTGTGCGCGCTCAATGGCTTCAAGCCGGTCCTCATGGTTCGGCTGCAATGCACGCACCTCGCCTAGCACACCATCCTTAGCTGCGTTCTGGTCCATGCTGTTTCCCAGGTTGTTAAGGCCTTTGGAAAAGCTCCGGGCTGATCCTGCACTAGCGCCTGTGCCATTGTCCTTCATCTGCTCCTTAGTGGCCTGCTCGACGAGGGCAAAGGTCTCCGAGGCCTTTTGCAAATCGTCCTTGAGGTCCACCAGCAGATCTTCCATAAGCCGCAGCTCATCACGGCCTTGGCAAACGTCCTCCAACTCCTTCTCCCAAATTTTAGTCCATAGCGGACGCTCGCTCTTGAGGTAATCGTCCATCTGGCTAAGTTCTTTCGTCAGCAATGCGATATCCTTGGTAACGGTCTCCAGCTGCCTGGGCAGAGGCCGCACACCACGGTGAACCACATCTTTGCGTAGATCCTCAACCAGGTCTTGTAGGTCGTCTACCTGGCCAACAAGACGGTCCGAGTCCGAATTGAGCTTTTTGCGGCCATTGGCCACATACGAGTAACCAGCATCGCCGTCAATGTCGGGAATAATAGTCTTGACAACGGCCGTCTTGATATTAGCGGCCTTGGCACGCAAATTCGACATGGAAGACTCAATATCAGCCTGGAAGGAAGAGTAGGTTTGGCGGAGCACAGCCAGGTCTCTACGGAGAACCTTGATTTCGCTAATGTCCCCAGAGCCCAGCCTGGAGCCGGCAGGAGCTGCGCTCCTTGGTGAGCTGCCCACAATAGGCGGCCCTTGTTGGATGATAGTCTGCGGAGGCGCTGAAGCAATGCGGGCAATTTCCTTGGCGGTCTCTTGCTGCTTTTCAGAGACGCGCACAATAGCAGCGCCCTGGACGTCGACGTTTTCTTTCATCTGCTCGACGAGCTTTCTAATGCCGCCAAGCCCCTCGTCAATGTGGCGGCGGACTTCATCCAAGGCCTCAACATTGAGGACAAGCACAGTGCGGTCGCTAATATCGGAGAGGTCTTCAAGCTCATGTCGTACTCCGGACACTGGGTCCTGGATATAGATTTCGGGGAGGTCAACGCCGTTGTGGTGAGTGTTCCAGGAGAACTTTTCGATGAATGCCAGCTGCAGGCGTCCAATGGAGAGCTCCTTGCGGCCCTCTGGCAATACAAACTTTTTTATTTTGCTCTTGTACTGCAAAAACAGCGTAAGATCCTTCGGTGTCTGCGGTTCCGAAGGCGGGGGAGATGACGGGATTGACTTCTTTTCAGGGGTCCTTGGTTTCTTTGCGATGCCAGTCCTCGTGGGCGAGTTTGCGTCTTCTTCTGGCACGGGAGGCATCTCCTTATTCATCCTAGACTTGGGCCAGTTAGGCTCTTCAAGCTGGGACGGCGGTTCGATAACAGACTCGCCTTCCTGAAGTTGCCGGTCAGGCACTCGGGCGGGAGCCGGCGAGCCATCGGCAGTGCCAGAGCGACTAAGGTTGGAAGGGGCGCGAGAATGGCGGCTGATGACGGAGTCTCGGCGGGTTTGGACGGCCAGCATGGCCTCTTGCTTTTCCTTGTTGTTGGGGCGGCCAGGCAAGTTAGTAGCATTTTGCGGCATCATAGGCACAGCCTGGGAGTTGAGGACCTTCGAGATCTGGTACTGCGAGTAACGGCGCGATGCTCGTCGTTCCAAAACGCCTTCTTTCTGGAGCTTGGCCAAGGCGTCGGCCGGGGTCTGTGTTTCCTTGGGCGGTGGCAGAGGCGGCGGGGGGAACGAGTCGAGAGCAAAGTCCCCACTAGGGGCGCCACTTTCAGGGTAAGGCGGCATGGGAGGAGGGGCGTGTTGAACAGTTCCGTTGGAGTCAATGTCGGAGACTGCGGAAGAGCGGGCGTGGCGTTCTCGTGTAGAGTTGTGGCGATAGGAGCTGGCCTGCGAGTCGCCGCGACGGACATCGGAGTACCCATTTTCGAGACCGTCTTCGATCATGTTTGTGAGTCCGCTAGCCCCGCTAGCGGCACTAACGCCGCTGGCACCACTAGCTGTGGTGCTGACACTGGTGATGCGCTCAGGGCCAGCACCTCCCGTAGCAGCCCCGCCGGAGCCGCCGCTATCGCGATCGCCTCGGTGCCTTTGACGGAGGCTTTGTTGTTTGTGACGAAGGCCCTGCAGCAGTTTGATAATGATGTCACGGATTCGGGGCAGATAGCGGTCGAGGCTTTCGGGGCTAGCTTCTTGGCTTAGTGTGGCCTCAAGGACGTTTCGCAGCTCTTGGGGGACATTTCCCAAGTCGGTGGTGCTGACGTTAATGGCGTTAAATGCTCGACAAGCCATGTTGAACTCGTAGCCCAGGCGAACGTAGACATCGGACACTTGGCTGTCGGTCGCCTGGTTGTGAGACCATTTTGTGAGGATTTCGAGGAGTCTCTTGGTAGCTACTAGGAGACGGGTAACACCTTTTTCGATGAGGGACAGGGAAGAGGATGTGCCACCACTGGATGTCTGTTGATTGGGGGGGGGGGGGGGGGGGGGGGTTAGTTTTCTTTTTTGGATAAGTTGGCACTTGTGCAAGGGGGGGGGGGGGAAACGGAGGATGCGGGGGGGGGGGGAAAAAAAAACCCACGTTTGGGCGGCCAGACCCCGCCTGTGACCTTGATCGTGACGATCCCGAGGCTCGGCCGCCAGACAAACTAGCACCTGGAGATTGAGATCGGACTGAAGCCGTGATATTTGACGGCGATGTGGGTTCATTTGCGTTTGTATTTACGGCTCCTGGAGAGCGTCGTTGTCTCGTAGATGAGGACATGGCGGGTAGGTGGCACACACAGAAATAGATGGGAATAGAGATAACAAGCTAATGGGAGGCCAAGCTGAGGGTGAGGATGAGGATGAGGATGGGGAGGAGGATGGGGATGAAGATGAAGATGAAGATGAAGATGGTATACTAGTAGGAGCGATAAGTTCAACTATTACGACAGTGATGGTGATAACTCTGATTTTAATTCCGATGCTGGTGGCTGCTGCAGTGTGCGTTGAAGCACAACAGGATTGAGATTGGAGACAAGACGGTGCGGTGCGTGCGTGCGTGCGTATGTTGTTGTATATTGTGTTCGAACTATGGCGGTAAAGAAAGAGACAGCGAGAAGAGGAAAAGCACAAGGGATCGACAACTGATAAAAAAACAAGGAAAAAGAAAGAAACAAAGCAAAACTTCAGCCTTGTTGAACGGTAGAAGGAAAGGAAAGAAAAAAAAACCCCCCCGTAAGTAGACAACAAAATATCACCAGAATTCAACGAGGAAATTCGATTAAATTTTAATTAATTCAAAATATTAAAACTATTTTTTTTCTTCACGTGCAAGAACAGGAAGGAGAAGAAGAGCAAGCAGCCAGCAAAAACTCTGAGTAGCTTGAGCCAATAGAGAGACAAGAGACAAGAGAGAAGAGACAGACATACAAGACAGGAGACGAGAAGAGAGGCTTTGCTGGCTTTGCTGGCTTGGCTTGTAGGCCACCGAGTCTTACTATAGCCCGCCCGCTCACAGTGATACGATACGGTAAGCACACCCGCTGAGCAGCTTTTTTATAAGCCGCTGCACGCTATAAACAGAAACCTGACACACATCCTTGTAGCACGCTGTGGCCCTGTTGAGCACCACTATAGCCTATGCAGTCTCTTCCTCACCATCTATCTAATGCTCGCTCAGCTTCTTTTCTTTTCCATTCTTGCCTATCCCTTCCCTTTCCACTGCCGCTTTCATACAAAGTAGCATACAAGCCCTTGTCTCCCTTTAAACTCCCTTCCCTTAGGCGCCACCTGCTTGCTACTTGGGAGATCCTCGCGCTCGGCAGCAAGCACATGGCTAATGCAGACAAGCAATCAGCTTGTCTCGTCGCTCTTCTCTCTTTCCGTACAGTCAGCAGATAGACAGGACAGACCCCCATAGAGCTTTGTATCGGATTAGGGTTAGTGCATCACGTGACACCACGACAAAACTCACCAGACTTTAGCTTCCTCTGTTCCTTCTCTCCGCTTCATCACACGCCGCTAGTGTCTCTCTCGCATCCCCTTTTAGCCCCACGATCTCCAACAAGAAAGCCAAGGACCGGAGCCAAAGACACTAACTAGCCAGCCCTTTGTCCCCTGGTCACCCCCAGCCGCCAAGTTGGGGTACACACGCAGAGCATAGCCATTAAATCGTAGTCCAAGTGCACGCACTTCTTGTCTTCCCTTGTCTTCCTCTTTTCTTCTTTGCCAAATGCATAGGCCACCTTCTGTGTTTTGGTTTCACTATAAGATGAATGCATCGTGTGCACGCCACTTAGCCTAGTACCGACTTTTCTTCCCCTTCCTTTCTGCTTTATTCCTCTTTGCCTCGCATCATCTTTCGCCCTCGCTCTTCGCTTCACCATGTCCGACGACGGCGCGCATGAAGCCCTAATTCAACGGACTCCCCACGATCGCGTAGACCACAGCCACCATGAAGCCCACGCACTCTCCGGTCATAAAGACGGCACGTCTGGAAATGCCCCCAGTACATTTGTATGGATGCTAACGGCTGCTGCTGGAATCAGCGGTCTCTTGTTTGGCTGTAGGTCTTGTTTTCTGCACACATACCTAGGGGAGGGGGGCGCAGAATTACTGTTGCCCCTGGCTCATAACGTCATAGCTGCCACCAAGACCGAAACTAACACACCATGCCCTTATAGATGACACCGGAATTATCTCCGCCACTCTAGTCTCGATTAACCAAGACCTCTCCAACCGCATGCTCACGTCGCTCGACAAGTCCCTCATCACTTCCTCAACCGCCCTCTTTGCCCTGCTGATCTCTCCTTTCTCGTCCGTCCTGGCCGACCGATTCGGTCGCCGCCGCGTCATCCTCATTGCCGATAGTCTCTTCATCGCCGGCGCCATCGTCCAGGCTGTGTCTCATTCTGTTCTGGTCATGGTTCTCGGCCGTTGCATCGTCGGGGCTGCCGTTGGGGCCGCATCCTTTGTCATCCCACTGTACATTGCCGAAATTGCACCGTCGGCCCATCGTGGCCGTCTAGTCACGGCTAATGTACTGTTTGTCACTTTGGGCCAGGTCGTTGCCTATGTGATTGGCTGGATCCTGGCGCAGTATGGAAATCGCGAGACTGCCTGGCGCTGGATGGTCGGCCTTGGTGCCCTGCCGGCTATGCTGCAGTTGCTTCTGCTCATCCTGATGCCTGAAACACCGCGCTGGCTAGTGCGCAACGGCAATGTGTCGCTGGCAAAACGGGTTGTGCTGAGGGTAAATGGCTTTTCAGTATATGCTGCCGACGCCGTGATCCGCGATATCGAAGTCGAAGTCCGCAATGAACAAGAGGAAACCGCTGCACTTCACTCGAGGCGCGAGCGCTTCACTAGCAGCTTCTCAGCAATTCCCGACTCGTGGTACGAGCTATTCAGCGTGCCAAAGAACCGACGGGCGCTGGCCATTGCTTGCTTGCTGCAGGGCCTGCAGCAGCTAAGTGGCTTTGTACGTCTTTGCTCTTGTTTATCCTTTTCCCAATCTGTCTTGTCTGTGCTAACTCTGGCTTCTCTAGAACTCACTCATGTACTTTTCGGCTACCATTTTCACCATGGTTGGCTTTCCAGTGCCCACACTCACCTCCCTGACCGTTGCAGTCACAAACATGGCCTTCACTGTCGTGGCTCTTTTCATCATTGATCGCATTGGCCGTCGCCGCATGCTGCTATGGTCAATCCCACTTATGATTGTCGGCCTTGTCATATCAGCCTACGGCTTTTCGCGAATCAACATCATGGGCACTTCGTCTACGCCGTCGTCGCCGTCAATGTCGCCGTCATCATCTGCAGCTCTTATCCTCGTTAGTTTCATGGTCTATGTCTCGGGATATGCTATTGGCATCGGCAACGTTCCATGGATGCAAAGCGAGCTATTCCCGCTATCGGTGCGCTCGCTCGGTAGCGGAGTTGCCACTGCCACCAACTGGGGCGCCAACTTTGTTGTTGGTCTTACCTTTTTGCCCATGATGGACTCACTCACACCTACCTGGACCTTTGCCCTCTATGCCGTGATCTGCGCCGCTGGACAGTACCTGATCTGGCGCATCTACCCAGAGACCGCCGGGCTGAGCCTCGAGGAGGCGACGTCGCTGCTGGATCATGGCTGGGGCGTGAATCGAGAAGACGAATAGGTTCCTAGGAGAGAGGGAGCGGGTCAGGCGTGTGGCGTGGTGAGGTCCCTGTCTACCTATTGGATTTCTTTTTTTTTTCTCCAACACCTTTTGTTCTGCTTGCAAATCTAATCAACCACCCAGCGTCTTGTTTTTTGTTTCTCCTCTTTGCATATCTTTATCTGCACACTAGTTTTTGTTTGTTTTTACGCCTTCTTTTTTCTGGGAGTGTCAAGCGTCAAACCACTCACCATCCACCATATCTTGTCTTCTTTTGAACAGAAATACCCAGGAGCAACAGCACGCGCTATATATATGTTGACTTTATAGCTGCTAGAGACACTAGAGATCTAACAAATACAATTGCAATGTAGCCAAATATTACTCTACAAGTCATACACCAAGTGCAGAGGGCATGTCACCGTATTACTACACAGCTTGGGCTACCCTACCCCTCTTTTTCGTCTCCTCCATCACCAGGTTGGCCTCACGGACTTCATCCAGGCTCGAGCCGATCCAAACTTGGGCTAGATCCAAGAAAACGCGGCTTCTCGCCCCTAACAATGCCGCATGTGCGTGCGGAATTTGGGGCGGTTGAAAAGAGAAAACAAAAAAGAAAAAAGACTAAAAAGACTAAAAAAGAACGCAGGCCAAACTCCAGCAGTAGCTATACGAAGCTAGACCCTAGGTAGTCTTTAGATAGTCCCACCTTGGTTATCTTTTATTCGTATTTCAATAGAGGCCGGCGTTCTAAGCGGTGTCTCTGTCGCTCTAATAGCGTAGTGTTCTGATATGTCAGTTGACAGCTTGTCTCACTCAGCGGCAAAATCAAAAGTCTAAGAATATGAGCAACCATGATATAATGGGTGGGGGACAGCCGGTACCGCAGCCGCCACTGGTGCTCACGGCCGAGGTTGGATATATACAAGGGGCTTTGTTTTTTCTTTTTTTCTTTTTTTCTTTTTCTTTTCTTTTCTTTTCTTTAGGGATTGTTGGACGTTTGAGGCCCTTCGTTACTAGCCGCGGCAAATCATGTCCTATGTACATCCGGGATGCCGGGATGCCAGGGTGAAGGGCTTGGCTGGCGTCTTCTGCTCTCAAGCCTTTTTCTTTTCTCGAATGACGTCTGCATATCTGAACTCTTCTTCACGCGCAAGTAGTCCTGGGCCGGCCTAAGCTTAAGCCAAGCAGCAAAAAGAATACAGCTCCCTCTCCCTTTCTTTGTTGTTATTTCTTAACCACTGTCGTCGTTCTTAGTCCCCACCCCCTCCTTCCTCTAGGATCCAATACCCGCAGCCAGCTTTGTTGCACATTGTCCTTTGACAGCTTTTTCGAGTAACAAACGGCGAAAAAGGAAGCAAATAAATCAATATCCTCTTCTATTCGTGATTTAGTATCTCTTATCTACTAAAAAAGCCCGGGTTATATCCACCTGACTGACAAAGTCACAAGACAGTGAACAAAACATGAAGGAAAAGACCGCTGGAAGCGAGGGCACAAGGCAGTGCAGCAATTCCACTATGGCCTCGACGTCTAGCTTCTGGTTTCTGCAATAATGGCGTGATACATGGACAGGGCAGGACAAAGACTCTTGGTATCACTCCATACCGACGTCAGGCTTCCGAGGTCGCTTTTCCTTCCGGCGCTATTTCACTACCACCAAGCTTAGATTCGTCATATCCCCTTTTTAATCTGCACCCTTCTTCTTTTTCGTTGATCAAGCTCCTTCTATTGTCGGCTAGTACTGGCAGCTGTCTGAAGCAGATTCTCGAATGTTCCGGAAGGCTTGGCTGTCTTGTTAATGTATCTTCATTGCGTAGTTTTAATGTTTTCATGAGTGAGGGAAAGGTAAGCCATACAGCACGCGGAGCTCATTTCCCCGTCAATCGTCTTGTTTTTCTCCCTGTATAAACCTGCCCACCCTGTGTACATACATGACACTTGCTATATTTTGCGGGTGTTACCCATCCCCTCCCCTCCCCCCTTATTATCCCTTGCATTGCATGGCAAGAGGGGGTAAAGACAAGAACGATCGAAGGTCTATGCTCTCAATATTGGAGAGCACCATTTTGAAAAGCTAGGGTAACTGTTGAGGGGGGTCAAAAAAAGTGCGGAAAAGAAGACTAGCAAGTGGCCCGACGTCAGCTTGACTGTTCTTCGTTCCCTTTGCCTTGTATATTGCATGCACATATGTTGGAATGTTAGCCCAACTGGAGCGCCACACGTCTTTTGTTACCCGGACTTGACTTGCTCTTGATTGTTTGTACAAGAGAGCGGAATGCTAATGCTGTGCACGTGTGCATATCTGACAAGCTTGGCAAGCCTAGACCGGGCAAGTTTAGTTACACAGACATAAAATAGCGATAAAATAATCATAGCAATAGGAAGGAGACAAGCAAAAAAGAAGAAACGGCAAGAGCCCTCGGCATCCTTGCCAGCTAATATCTCTTTGCCTCGCAGCCAGTTACCCAGTACGGCAAGAACTCACGCTTTCCCTTTTTAGGACACATCGGCAACCGGCCAGCCAAGCTCGGCATTTTCGTGCTCCGGGCAAGGGCTGTGTGCTCAAGGTCCTACCTACAGCCGATAGCTCATAGATTAATAGCCCAAGGTCCATAGCATGCATGGCGCCAGATAGGAGGCGAAAAAAGAAGGAGGGGGGGGAGAGAACGAATAATGAAATACATGGAGAAACAACTGACGGGCTAATACTAACTAGGAAATCTTCCCTTCGTCGTAGACCCGCACTGCCGTCCCAAAGCGTCTGTGGCTCCTTGTGTTAGTTCTCGTGAAGCTTTCCCATTTCATATATGATTGTGCATATTCGCCTCTTGATTCTCTTGGTTAAATTTCTTTCTCTTCTTCTTCCCATCATACTGTCCCTTACCTTGTGGCTTACTTTGTCTCTTCTGGCCTGCCAAGTTCTTGTATACCTCGTCCCATCGACACTACGTTCTCCTGTCCCATTTTTTACCTTCATTACGCTTCTCTGTATTAGAGCTTGAGGGCCAAGCTACCCCTTGCCAGCAACATAGCCTTTGTCAAAAGGTTTTCAGAGCCTGGAACGGCATTGCCATTTCTCCCTCTTTACTACAATGTCTATAGAACGGCATTTCAGCAATATCGTTGATGAAGAACTTGAGCGGGCGTCTGCCGATGCCACCGACCCCATATCCCGTAGGCCAACTCTGCACGACCATCATGGAAGGGGCTACAACGCAACATACCGCAGCAATGACACGACGCGCGAGGTCGAGAACATTGCCACTATTGACTCGAGCGACTCTGAGAGCGACTCAGTAGCTAACTTTCCTGGCTCGCTTCGACGCCGCAACCCCAGTCAACTGAGCCGAGCATCGACACAGCCCGACCACCCTGTGGAACTGAGCCGAATTCACACTCAGCGCTCACAGCACTCTAATACTGTCGGCCGTGACCCTAGCCGTGTCAGCCGCCTCAACAGCCTATTCCGCCGCTCGACCAAGCCAATGCCTAATTTTGGAGCTGGTAAGCCATTTCCCCCTCCTCTACCAAATCAAGAAGATTATGTGGTAGAGTTTGACGGGCCCGATGACCCGCTGCATGCACAGAATTGGCCAATACAGCGCAAGTAAGTTCCTTTCGTACCTTGGCGCTGTCCGGCTGCTGGGCTGTTGGACTAACACTTGCTTTTGATATAGACTTGTCACGTCTGCCATGCTAGGGTACACCACCATGACCTCTGCTTTCACCTCTTCCATTTTTTCCACCGCCACACACGCTGTCAGTCACGAGTTTGGAGTCTCGGCCGAAGTCGGCGTTTTGGGCACTTCTCTGTACGTGCTCGGCTTCGCCTTTGGCCCCAGTCTATGGGCGCCCTTGTCAGAGCTCAAAGGCCGAAGATTGCCTATCGTGATCTCCATGTTCGGCTTTTCTCTGTTCTGCTTTGCTTGTGCGACAGCAAAAGACTTGCAAACGGTTATGATCTGCCGTTTCTTCTCCGGCTTCTTTGGCGCCTGTCCGCTGGCGGTCGTGGCGGCTGTGTTTTCGGACATGTTTGATAACAAGACGCGCGGCATTGCCATGGCGCTCTTCTCAACCACTGTGTTCACGGGCCCGCTGCTGGCGCCCTTTATCGGTGGCTTCATAGTCACATCGGATCTCGGCTGGCGCTGGACGCAGTATATTCCCGGTATCATGGGCATAGTTGCTTTTTTGCTCGATCTCTTCTTTCTGCAAGAGTCGTATCCACCCGTCATTCTTATCGACAAAGCGGCTGACCTTCGCCGCCGCACACTCAATTGGGGTATTCATGCTAAGCAGGAAGAGATTGAGGTTGATCTCAAAGAGCTGATGACCAAGAACTTTACGCGGCCGCTGCGTCTGCTATTCTTTGAGCCCATCGTCACACTCTTGTCAATCTATATGGCTTTCATCTATGGATTGCTATATCTTTTCCTGACTGCCTACCCGCTGATGTTCATGGGAGTCTATGGCTTTACCGCAGGCGAGTCGGGCCTGACTTTCTTTGGAATGATCCTAGGTCAACTGATCGGCGGTGGGGTCGTGATTGCACAGCAGCCGTGGTACATGCGAAAACTCGCTGCTAACAATGGCGTGCCGGTGCCCGAGTGGCGCTTGCCTAGCGTGGTTGCAGGTGCGGTCGCTTTTGCTATAGGACTGTTTTGGTTTGGCTGGTCAGGCTACCGCAGCGACGTGCACTGGATTGTGCCGACGCTATCTGGCATTCTTTCGGGCTTTGGGCTAATGTCCATCTTCCTGCAGTCGCTCAACTATCTTGTCGATGCGTATCTTATGTTTGCGGCATCAGCGATTGCCGGCAATACCTTCCTCCGCTCTCTTAGCGGTGCCTGCTTCCCACTGTTTGCTACGTACATGTTTAATGGCATGGGCATTGAGTGGGCATCAACACTCCTCGGCTGTGTTGCGGTTGCACTTATACCCATCCCCATAATTTTCATCAAGTATGGCCACCGCATCAGAGCCAAAAGCGCCTTTGCACCAACCGGCCCGCCCCAAGAAGCGGCCGCCTCTGATGCCGAAGATTCATCGTCTACTGTCGGGGCTCCTGGAATAACTCCTAGTAATAATGTTGCTCCTAACGGTGCGGCGTCTAAAGAACAGGGTTTGCCACGAGGAGACGATCGCCATGTCGATCATGCGCTTCGTGCTTGTATGCCACGTAGTTTGTCAGATGTTAGGGGCGAGAAGCCGCCTGCTGTGTGAGAATGGATGCAAGGAAAAAACAAAGAACCAAGATCAATAATAGGTAATAGTAATCAAAAAATAAATAGCACGCATAAATGCATTAAAGGAGCCATTTCAAGCCACATTCAAGTAGACGAAGTAAATTCGGTTTGCACACAAAATCTGACAAACAAAGTGTGTACTGTACGTTCCGTCCCTCTCTTCCGCCGACTTGCTGAAGGGGATTCAACATCTAGAGAGGGCGAGATGGCATATCTTTCTTTTCCTCATCTACTCCTAATTCACATAACCCTCCGTTGTGTTTGACCACCCTCTTTTCTATTTCCAACTTGTGTATTCACAGCACGTCCCATAGTTCCTACAACCTTTTTCCTATTTTACTCCCGGGAATGTTTTCATCAAGTTTGGCCTTGGTGGTTCGTTAGCCAGAATCTCGTTCGTTAGCCTCATCTCCTCCATCTTTTCTTCTACTCTGTTTTCTCACATTTTTGGCTATTTTGTTCTTTCACAAACACAGCCAATGTGCCCTTCTTCTCTCTTCCCCTCAGGACACCACCAGGACAATAGCAAAGAATGGCCGAAGGGAAAAGGTTGTTAGAAACCATCCCGCTTGTTACAACAGAGAATTGAAAGTCTTTATGTCCCCAAAAGAGAAAAAGAAACAGAAGCAAGAAGAAAAGAGAAAAAGAAAAAACAAGGCACCCAGAACAGTTCCCCAGCCATGTGATGTGATCCCAAAACGTTGCACTCATGTTTTTAATAACGTAACCCATGAAAAGAAAATAATTTTTGACCCAAGAAAAGAAAGCTTTAGAAGCGACGCCGGCACACAATTTTTTATCTTTATTTTGTTGCTGGAATTGTTTACGCGGAGACCAGATCCTTCTTGAGGGTACCCTGGTACTGCTTCTTCTCGGCAGGAGTCTGGAAAGCACCGTGGCCGAACTCCGAAGAGGTATCGATCCACTTGAGCTCAATCTTCTCCAGAGCCCGACGAGAAGTGTGAACCCACATAGACTTACGCAGAGTCACAACACGCTTCTTGGTACCGGGGATAGAGCCCTTAACCATGACGAAGTCGTTCTTGACCTCACCGTAGCGGACAAAGCCACCGAGACTAAAAAAAGATAAAACGGTTAGTTCATGATCCTCTCTCAACATTACATCTTCAGTAAAGGAAAAAGAAAAAAAGCCCCCGAGTTTACATGTCATCAGATAGGGTAAAGAAACATACGGAGTGATCTTCTTCTTGGTGATGTCAACGGCAGTGGAGCCGCTGGCCTCGTCATCGGCCTTGCCGATGCGGTAGATCTTGTGGTTAACCGAAGTACGGTGGTGGTATCCGTCCTGACCAGAGCGGGCAACAGTCCACTGGACGTGGGCAGGATGCCAGGCACCGATACAGGCGACCTTACGCAGACCCTTGTGGGTCTTGCGGGGAAGCTTCTTGGTGCCCCAACGGGAGGTGACACCAGAGTAACCGTGACCCTTGGTGACAGCGATGACGTCAATGACCTCGTTGGTCTCGAAGATGCTGGAGATGTCGAAGGTCTTCTCGAACAGACCGTGACCGAACTCAACCTTGTCGGCGATGGAGCCACCGTTGACCTGGATCTCCATCAGGTGAGCCTTCTTCTGCTTGAGGGGAGTCATGTTGATCTGAGTGTGGGCCAGAACACGAACGACAGTGCAGTACTTCTTGATACGCTCGAGCTCACGGGTGACAGAGGCACCAGTGGTCTCAGAGTGAATCTTGGCGTACTTGGTGAAGGCCTTCTTCTTAGACTTGTACCAGTTTTTGTAGAAGCGGCGCTTCAGCGAGTCGGACAAATGCTCAGCCCACACAGTGGTAAGCGACCGCAGACCGCGGGGAGTCTCGATGTAGCCAACCAGACCAACAACGACCATCTAAGAGATGTTAGCCATAGGCACATAAGCCAAGCGGGCTGCGTTGTTCGTACAGGAGGGGTATCAATGATGCTGACAGCCTCGACAACTTCCTTCTTGTGAGACTTGGCACCGGGACGGTCCATGTCACGAACGATGGTAGTCATGCCAGCCTTGTAGCCCATAGCGGCAGTCAGGTGAACAGGCTTCTTGGGGTCATCCTTGGGGAAGCTAAACAAGAAGTCAGAATAACATTTTTTTCTGGTTTTTTTTTGAAGCCGCAACGCAAATCATCCTGCTCCAGGCAATAATCGCATCAATCGGCTACAGCGTTTGGGAACTATGAGGTCAACTTACGACTTGACCTTACCGCGGTGGCGGGCAGCCCGCTTGCGGGGAAGATAGGCCAGCGAACCGTGACCTAAAGAGTATTAGTTGGCTATTCAACGATGATTTGAGTCGATTTAGTTTGGCAGTAACATACGCGGCGCCTCGTACTGTAAGGAAAATCGAATGTTAGAACTTTTTTCTCATATTTGTATGAAATTCCATCGAACCGACATGTGCAGATAGTAACTTCAGGATAGTGACCAAATTTCATGGGCAGTTATCCAATTCCATCTGACATGCTGAGAATGGCAAAAGGGTTCATCGTACCTTGCGGTGAGACATATTGAAATCGACTGTGAAGACCGTTTGTCGTGTTTGTCAAGAGATAGTTTCCAAGAAGAAATCAAGATTTTCAAACAAGACCCAAGTATCAAGAAAGATTTCGATAGCTTGTGGGTACATTGAATTTCGCAGCATGGTGGGGCCACACCAACAAGTCCATAGTTTTGGCCCTAAGATCACGTGAGCTTCTAAGTAGCCCCGTAAAAAGTAGCAAGGAAATGTGACTTCTCACACCATCAAGACCCACTAAACCTATTTTTTATTGAAACCATAGCCCGGTACAACGTTATTCCGAAACACAGGCCGTCGTGGCTACCGCCAAGTGAAAAACAGTCCATCCACCAAAGTGCATATTTATCAATAAGCCAACTTTCATATTTTAATTTTAATTTATTGTAACAAAATAAATACAGCGCGCGTACAAGAGAATCAGATTCTTGAAAAGGAATAGGAAAATAAAATAAAGGTCGACGTTAAAGCACGGGTGCAACTAAAGGCACCACAAGAAGACGCCGGCATCACAGATACGCCCGTACTTTCTTCCCGCAGGCCGTCATCAAAATTCAAGATAGGTATACAGCAGGACTAAAGGAAAGGAAAGGAAAGAAAGCAGTGTAAAACGAGGAAGAATAAAGAGGCAAAGAAAGAGACAAGGGTCAGTGACTCAAGTATGACAACTAAAGGAAATCGAAGAAGAAAAATAACTTCCTGAAAAGAATGTGCTGGCATCTGAACGATAAAAGAAGATGAAATAAAAACTGAAAACACGCCAAAGTTTATGATTGTAAGCTACCAGACAGTCACGAAGATTCGGACTTGGGTCCCAGAATATTCTTAATTCCCGAGGTAGACGGTGACTTCTTCAGATCAGGACCAGCTGTGGATGCGGAGCCAGAGGCAGAAGACACGGGCTTCTTATCCTCATCCTCACTATCGTCATAGTCCTCATTAACATCAACATTTCGGGCAGCTCGCTCAGGCTCACTAGGATGTTGCGGAGCGGGAGGTTGCGGCCGGGAGGCAGAAGCGACAGGGGTGTGCTCCATAGGACGCTCCTCGGGAGGGTAGTCTCTGGATCCAGATCCATTTTGGGGCGGCTGCTCATGGGGAGGCATGGGCTGCATTTGGGGTGTCGACTGAAGAGATAACTGGGCCGCTGGCATGGAGTGGTTTTCAGGGCCAGAAGCAGCACCAGGGCCACGGGGAGTATCACCCTGATGGTAAGACTCGTTGCTATGGCGAGGGGGCTCATCAGGACGGCGAAGTTCATCCCCACGGCGAGTCTCGATAGGACTGCGGCCGTAGCTTTCGCGGCTAGGAGTAGAGGGACGTCTATGACGGATATCATCCATACGAGCACGGCTTTCTTCACTAGCCTGCTTCTTGGGAACGGACTCCTCATCCCAGTCACGATTACGCTTTGACCCAAGAGGAGGACCATGGTCATCAATACGGCGATGGTTCGGGTCAGGTCCCATTGTGGGAGTTTGAGAAGGGTGAGGAGGGGCAACATCCATAGGGCCATGGTTAGGTCCAGAGGGGCCTTCGCTATGATACTGAGGAGGGGGAGGTTGATGTTGGGGATAGGCAGACTTAGGGGACGGCATGCGATTGTCATGAATAGGCCGGCCATCAGTACGAGGGCTGCTTGCAGGACGGAAAGAAGGCAGCGACTTAGGCGGGCCTGGCTCAGTGGCAGAAGAGGGACCAGAGTGCGAAGTGTAGTTCGGGTTCTGCACACGCTCAGGCATGTTCATGTTTTGGGCAGGAGAGGGTTGATGATGGGGAAGAGAAGAAGGACCCTGTGGGTAATGGTTTTGGGATCCAGGAGGGCCGGGAGGACCAGGAGGACCAGGAGGGCCCTGGGGCCCGGAAGGCCCTTGTGATCCTTGACCAGCGCGAGGAGGAGAAGGACCACGTCGAAGAGGCGGATGAGGGCCGCGTGGGTCAGATCGCGGATCAGGACGCAACTCTCCACGTGGGTCAGGGCCGCGAGCGTCGTAAGGAGGTTGCTGAGGACCTTGGGGACCTTGAGTAGGCGGCGCTTGCGACGACGTAGAAGGACCCTGGGGACGCATCTGGTCCGACCGGGGGCTAGGCGGGCGGGCCATAGGAGGAGCAGGTCCACGAAATCCTTCGGCAGGAGGGCGCTGATCATAGGGGTTTCCAGGCTGAGGGTTGATTCCCGACAGGCGGCCTCCCCAACTGTTACCTTGAGCAGAGCCAGGCGGCGGGGGTGCAGCAGGATGTCCCTGTCCAGGCTGAGATTGTGGGGCCCAGGCGTTGGGAGGACCGGGAGCGCTGGCCGTCTGGTGCTGGTAAGGGTGGACATCTGCAGGCTGAGGTGCCGAGCCAGGAGCAGATCCACCGCTACGCAGTAGTTGTAGGCGAGCCTTGATGTGGGGATTAGTAGGGTCGAGCTCGGCAGCACGGGTGTATGCATCTAGAGCATCAGCAATTTGATTATTGCAAGATTCGTACTAAAGGCAAAAAAAGAAAAAAAAACTTGTGAGTAAATGCTCCATTGGAGTAAGGGTTAATCGTTATTGCAAAAGAACTTACCAAAGTGCCGAGATCATACCAAACCTCTGAAATATAGGGGTTTAATCTGATAGCACGAGAATATGCGTCCAAAGCATCGCGGTACTGATTGATTTGGTAGTAGAGAACACCAATTGAGCACCAGAAAGTAGGATTACGACCATCGCGATAAACAGCCTGTTGGTAAGCCTCGTAGGCCTTGGGATATTTTTGCTGCGACATGTAGCAACGACCTAGTAGATACCACGACTGTGAATCACTAGGATCCGCTGCAACAGACTTTTCCAAATACTCAATAGCCCGTTCTTGACTAGAGAAACTGTTACTTTGTTGGTGATGAAGCCAACCAAGCTGCTGGAGCACCTTGGCATGAGTAGGGTCCCGATCAAGAACACGTAGGTAAGCGGTCTTGGCATTTTCATACTAATGAGGAAGGTTAACTAAGACTCAAATGTAGAAAGTGTTCCTAGGCCGTACTTACGTCTTTCTGCTGCTCATGAACATGGCCAATCTGGAACCAAATATCCTCTTCAGTCAGAGGATGAGGAGGCGAGCTCACAATCCATTTGAAGCACTAATTACAGGAGAAAATAAATTAGTACTGGGCCAAATATACGCCTGCTCGGCGACAAATACTTTTGGTAAGTCTTACTTCATAACTCTGAGCATATTTTCCTTGCTGCTTGTAAATTATGCCAAGGCGGAAGTAGATCTCATTGGCCTTTTCAAAATCAGGTTGCATCTGCATGACTTGCGAAAAGGCTTCCTCGGCATGTTCCAGAGAGCCATATCGATCGTAGAGGATACCAATTCCGTACCAAAGCTTGGGTTCTTTGACGTTAGGCAAATTGACAAGGGCATTTTGGTAAGCACCATAAGCCTCTTGAAGGTCATCCATCATAAGGTAACAGTGACCTTTGTTTGAATGTTAGTAAAAAATGATTTATATCAGGCAAAAATCGAGATCAAGTGCAAAACATAACGAAAGTGACATACCCAGGCTGCCCCAAACCTCGCCGTTGTTGCTATCCAGCTTAAGAATAGCTTGTAGGTACTCGACAGCCTTATGGAATTCCTCACGCGTTCTAAGGATCAAGCTGATGGCATTCATGGCAGGAATAGAATTGCGATTAGCACGCAGAGCATTTTCATAAGCTTGCATAGCTTCATCGGGGCTTCCGACAAGTTCAGCAAAACTTCCTATCAATGGGTGATTAGGGTATTAGCAAAAAGGTTTATTTTATTCAGTACAAGAGAAGCTCACCAATTTGCATCCACACAGCTTCGGTCATGGCGCTAACTTGCTGTGAAGGCACACCAGGAAACCGGTTAGAGGCACCAGGGGGGGCAGCAGCTGGCGGAGGAGGTGCGACATGAGGCGCGCCTTGCTGCTGTTGCTGCTGCTGGATCTGCATCATCGAAGGCGAGTGATGAGCAGCCATTTTGGGGGGGGTGAGCGCTAAGGCTAAGGACCACACAAGTTGGAATACTAGGCAAAGTGTTTAAGAGGGGGTCTATAAGGATGCCAGGCTATTGGAGTTAGTCGAACGTTTCGGATTCATCTCTTCATCGAGGTGATTGCAAATAAATAGCAGCAGGCAAAATAAAATCAATAGATATGAACAAAGCAAATTATCGAGATCAAAATTAGCAGAGCCTGTGCGGATATTTTGTGAGTCGCGCCAATGGAGATGGGATGGACGCGACAAGAGACAAGCGCTGCACGGGACAGCACGAGTCTACAGAGAGAACAGGTAGGTAGGTGTAGGGCATAGATTAACGGGGGGCATGGTCATCAAACATTTGCAGGATTTATGGGTCATCAAAAAACGCGGAGCGAAGAAGGCACATTGCAGCAAATCAATTCGCGATAAGGGGCGATGGTGAGGTGGTTCAGTGCAATTAATAGGGAGGTCGCAAAGAGATAGAGTATCATTAGGACATACCAAGCTCAGCTTCGTGAATTTGACAGTGAAAATGTAGTAATAAAGACGGCTTTGGTTTTTTCTCCTTTAGCCAGAAATATCAATAGGATTGATGCTAATTGAGAGGAGCCGGGGAGTTGATGAAGAGCAGGTTGCGATGATGGAGAACGACGCGAAGGCCAAAGAAAAGAAAAGAAAAAAGAAGGCGAAAAATAGATAATCGAGCTTCGGGGGTCGGATCAATAGACACTAGGGCATTCGCGGCGGCGGGCCACGCTGGAACAACTGGGAAGAGAGAGTTGAGAGAAAGAAGAAGAAGAATAAATAGAAAGAAAGAAAAAGGGAACAGGATTGAGAAGATGGGAAGATGGGAAGATTGAGAGATTGAGAGATGGAGAGATGGAGAAGAGGTGAGCTGCATCTCCTGGCTCCGACAAACTTACCTTACCCACGAGAAAGAAAAAACGGGGCAGGCAAAAGAAGAGCAAGCGTTAGCAGCAAGCTTAGCAACGTTAGCAGGTTAGTGTGTGCGTGTGGTGCCGTGGTGTGTGGGCATGTGGGCGTGTGGCTGCATGGGTGTGTGTGCTGCTGGGCTTTGTGCTGTGGATTCACACACACGCCCCTGTGTCCCTTTATCAAGCGACCCTCTTTTTCTTTTTCCTCTTGCTCTGGTGGCAGGCCAGTACAGCAGGCTGCTCTTCACAGGGCAGGGTGACCGGGGGTTTTATTTGCTTTATTTAGCGATTAACCGAGTTTATCTATTTTATAGGTTTTATCGGCAGCATTTCCCAGGCTGGGACAGGGTGGAACGAGATAGAAACAGGGGTGTATATAGTGACTTGTCATCATTGGACACCCTGCCAATTGTTTATGGCGCTGACTTGACGCGACATGGAGCCTTGGCGCAGGGAATGAAAGGGAAGGGCCAACAAGAGAGCGTGTAAAAAAGAGGATGGGAGAGCGAGAGGGAGCGTGTCCTCCCTGTCTCGTCCGCTGGCCTGGCCTGGGCTTCTTCTGTCTGGCTCTTTAGCTTGTCTCTCCCTTTTCCCTGTGCCTCTATGTACTCACGTACTCACATGTTATCAATGTACCTACGTATATACGCAGTATACATTTGTGACATACAACAAGGCAATCGAAATCAAGCCCTTCCTCCCCTATGACCACAGGCCTACAAACAGCACACCCGCAGATGTTTGATCTTGTCTAGCTCTAGCTGTCTCGCTCTCTATCTCCTCCGCCCCCCCCCCCCCCCCCCCTATGTCCCTGCAACCTGCACGGCAAACTGCAACTCACACGCTCATATAGTACATGCAACACGTACATACATTCAAGTACAAGTGTGCACACACTCACTGTCTCTACAAAAACGGGGGCCCGCATGGGACTGTACAACTTACAGAGCAATCTACAGTGTATCTTTTATTGACAAGCCTGCCTCCGGCGTTTGGCCTTTTTTGTTCTTTTTTCTCTCTTCTTTTTATTGCGTTGGTTGGAGGGAGGAGTACTGGGTGAGGTGACAGTCATCACCATCGCATCACACACCATTACCATGATTTGTTTACTACCAAATAGAACCATCACCACATTTCCTTGTGTTGCATTGCCTTTCACTACCTTTTTTTATCCGTATTGGATTTTTTCAGGTCTTATCCTGTTAATTTATCGTCCCCTTTCATTGGTGCTTCTTAGTGCTCCCTGCCCTTCCCTCCTCTCCTTGTTCTTTTCCACGCGAAAATACAAGTCTTGCTCTCGATCTCTCTATTGCGCAATGAGAAAATCTATACAAAAAGCCAGACGTAGAATCAAACTTGATTGGCTTCAGATGCTGCACGAAATCCATGCCTTTCCATCCACCGTTCGGAAAACACGCACCTACATACATGTATATGTACATACATGCGTACATATAATTACCCATACTCACAGTCAGCCCTTCCTGCCCCATCCTCCCATTACATCATCACGGAATGGCCTAGATTGTAACCAACAGGCAGCACAAGTAGTAACAACGCCCCGACCCACATGATCTCACATCCAGTCCACTCACACGTTCTTAACTCAAGGTACCTACCTACCTCTACGATCTTTCGTGTCCTATTCTTCTGCAATAAATAGGAAAAAACAGGCTTTGTGTTTAGGAAGCACCAGCCAACAAACACACCCACTCTTCGCTCTCTAGCCTATACTCTTATTCTCTTCTTGATCGCCTTCTACCCATGTTACATGAACGGGTTTGTATGACAACCAATACTCTCAATCATTGTTCTGCTGTTCCTATCGCAGTTGCTTGAAGCAACTTAGGGTATTACCTATTATCCCAATGAGAGCCAGCAACCTTTTTTCTCATCTCCTTTTTCTGTTGGCTCCAACAGCCAATCAGCCACATAAATATCGTAACTGCTAATTAGTAATAAGGAAGCTAACAAACAGCAGAGTTAAGGTTTTTCCCCCTTTTGTGCTTGATGATAACAACCATCCCGATTAACCCTTGCTTTTGTCTCGTCTTTCATTTTGGTTTTAGGCTCTGGCTTACCCGGCACTCACTGCATTTCAGTGGTGAATAGCGCCTTCCAATTGGCTGTCAAACTCAAAAACCTGATGCACCGGCAAGTTTCCGTCCAGTCAGCCCAAACCCCCTAGGTCAAGCTTCTTAGCAATAGACTTGGGATTTTTCAGATGGCTAGATTCTAGAAAGCAAATTTCATTTGCTTTGACCTTTTTTTTTTTTCTTTTTCTTTTTCTTTTTCAAGTTCAAGGCAGTTGCATATATTGATTGAATATTTTGACCCTATTTTCAAGAAAGAAAAGAAAAGAAAAAAATATGAATGTTCACACAATATTTGGCAACCAGTACAAGTCGTCAAATCCGAATCACTCTTCTCTTTTTTGTGCTGTATAGCGTGGGGGAGGAAGGCTGGGGATTTGGCTACTCAGCAAATAAAAGCAGCAATGTACCCGTAGCCAGATTCATGCGAGCCTTGATCGTGTTTGTAGGTGTATGATGTTGCAGCCTTATGCATTAAAACAGGAAGCCTACCACGAGAAATAAAACAGACTAAGCGGCAAGGATAGTAAAAGTTTTATGACGACAGACTATGTTCATCTTCCTATTTTGGAATAACTGCAAGTGACGAGTATTTTTTGTCTTTTGTCCTGTATTCCTGTATTTATTGTATTGATGCACCAAGTTTAGAGCACTAAGCATTACATTGCTCATTGCTTTCTCTTTGCCAAAACGGGGGGGGGGGAGGAAGATAACCCTAACACACATGCTTCGGCAGTCAACAGTAGGGTTATAACTTCAAAAGAACAAAGCTTTCTTTCTTTTCACTCGGTAAATAAAAGAAGAAAAGAACAAGTGGCTTGGGATGAACATGGGGTTTTTTTTTGGCTTAAATCACCTTGTGGCACGCTGCCACTTCTGTTTCTTGGCTATTATCAAGAGAATGAGATATGTGGCGATGACTGTGGCTGACTGTAGCAACGGCGCTTGAATCTTGGATCTTACCCCACTAATGATTCCTTGGCCTTCCCTTTCCCTTTCTTGCATTTCCTCCTTTTAGGCTGGCCTGGATTGATTCTGGGCGGATTTAATGCGCCCTGGTCTTATTTTCTTGCCATACTCTTATCGGGCGACGGTCCATCCCGAATTTGCACGAAAACACGAAAAGGTCAGTCAAAGGTGGATAAAACTGAAGCAGGAAAAAAAAGCCTGAACAAACAGAAAATTATTGTTTCATGATGCAAGCGCCAAGACCCGGGCTTGTCCTGAGAAGTCCGCCAACAAAGCTAAGCTCAGAGCTTAAAAAACCAAATAGAGAAGCCGCCGCAGGTCTCATGCTTTCTCGTTATTATCGCTATTAGTAAGAATTTATAGTATTGAGCTACGCTACAACAGAGACGTAACTTGGGACACACTGACATTGGGGCATGTGCCAGCCTGCAGCCTAACCATAGAAAAGATGGGCCATGAGAAGGAAGATGAGGGGTGACATCAAGGCCCTTATTCCCCCCCCCCCCATCCCTTTTAATTCTGGAGAATGCTGCTAGAAATTTTATTGGTCACGTGACTCACACACATCGTTAGCTCCCTACTGGTCCATTTCTTTTCCAACAACAACTAGAAACGGATGACAGTGATCCAAGTAAATTAAAGCTGACCATTGGCCTTCTGCATCCGTCATTGTTAATCAGATTGTGTCGTGTCATTTTGTCACAGCCAAACCGTCCCTTCTTCTACAGCCGCTTTCTTTCTCCTTTACGAGGAATAAAGAGCAACTGTAAAAGTAATGATTAAGGAGCAAAGGAAAGAAAGAAAAAGAAATGGAAGAAAACGAACGGACGCACCAGCTCAAAAATAAATCCACCCTAATTTTCCTTTTTTTTTCTCCGTTTCCTTGGCCCTTTGTTCCATCATCTCCCCCTGTTTATTTTGCTACTGCTTAATTTTTAATGGGGCTTTCTTCATATATTTATAACACTTTTATTCCTTGCTTCCTGAAGCCTTGTTTGTACTTTGTTAAGGAGTGAAAAATAAAAAGGCGAGCCGGAGAAGAGCTGATCAGCTCCAAGGACCAAGGGGGAGACGAAAAATAAAGGAAGGGGGGGGGGGGGGGGGGTTGCGGCATGTTAAATTCGTAAACAAAGTATCCAGGTATCCAGGGAAAAGCAAAAGGTAACTCAAAAAAAAACAAAGTAAAGGGGGTTGAAAGCACGCTGTTGGTAAATAACTACGCTGAAAGAGACGTCGTGGTAGAAGAACTTCAAGTAAATGTTTTACCTGTGCAAAAGGGTACTCGGTGAAATGGGAAACGAAAGAATATAAAAACGGATAAAACTTGTCTTCCAAATACCAAGGCTCTATGGCTAGCCATTCCTGCTGTGCTACCGCATCGCGAGCCCCCCGTCATTCTTTCCAACCATGTCGTGATAATCGATCGCTAAAGTTATTCTCCTTACCCCGTTGCCCCTCTCTTCCCTGCTATGGCCTTGACTGTAAACCATGCTCAACGGAAAAAGAGAAATAAAAAACGGATGAGGTACGCAAGGCCCTTTAGCTGGTGTCATGGACTTCGTCATGGCGATAGCGCTCTGGCTGAGCCTAGCCATGTCGCGTTACATAGTAATGAACACCCATCCTCTTCTTTACATCTTGTCTCTCTGTCGCGATCTAGACAACAGCACAGCACAAACAGCTCAGGCCAATACGCACAGACACTTGGTTCTGGCTCTGCGGTTATGGGTTTTCTAGAGGGCGCTCCGAGCTGTTTGTGTCTTGCTCTTCTTGTCTTTGTATTTGCTGTCTTGAAATGACTCTTCGGCATAAGGAACTTGGGCTTTTTTTTCTCTTTCCTAATTTTTACTATTATTATTATTATTATCATTATTATTATTGTTTTAATCTCGTTCAATTTTCATTGCCCTAATATTTCTTGCTCTCGTAGTAACAAAGGAAAAGCAAGTGAATATATGAGGCGCGTTGCGATCTATTTTTCTACTTTTCAGCTATTGAGAGGATTGTAATGAACTACCTCGAACGAACTGGCACTCTGTTCCTGGACCTAAATTTTCCTTATGCTGCTATTTGTATATCCCCGGCCTCTGAGTACTTTTTTGTCTTGACGATCACGGAGATGGAGATGGTAAAATAGCCTTGCTTTCAAACTAAACAATAACCCTAACATAAGCGCAAATAACCCTCGTGTAACAACATATCAAATGTTGATGAAACAGCTGGGTGCATCACTCCTCCAATAACGCCTGCTTAGAACGATAAAAACTCCAGCCCATCCGTTCAAACACGCTTTATGGATTGCTAATTGGCTGCTATTGGATCTATCAAAGGAAACATTGTAAAAACCGAACATATGTTCTAGCGTCACGACCTTTAACAGCTAATCGAACGCCATTAAGAAACACAAAGTGTGTTGGCAAAAAAAGGGGATAGAAAACAAGAGGTTACAAGATTGCATGACAACGATGAATATAGAATGAACCAAACGTTAAAAAAAAACAAGCAGAAAACGGCAAAAAACTGAAGGGAGCTCACTAAGTGTATTTGCACACAAAACGGCATGTTAAAAAAATAAGAAGGGTGGTTGTATGATAATGAAAGAAATGAGAAAAATCGGCTCTACATTAAGAAAAACCCCCTCATGTCATGTCCACCTGCAAGGAAACGAACTTAGTGTCTACCAGAGTCTTGATCCTCAGGACTGTAGTTAGTACCATCCAGAGGCTCAGCTGGCTTAGAAACCATAGTCGTCTGCGTTGCATTTGGTTGGGTCAAGACAGTCGGGCCAGTTTGTTCGTGTGGGGGAATCTGGGATTTAGCTGCGGCCGCAGCTGTAGCAGCTTGAAGACGTTGATCTAGTGCGCGTAAAGCAATGGCACGACGTCTCTCAGCCTCGGCACGAGCGCCTGAAGCACCACGGGCCATGCTGCTTTGGTTGCGTGAAGATGCGGCTGACACATCAGCGGCCGAGAAAGGTGTGCAGATGCGGAGAGCGACGAGAATGTTGAAGATGACCTCAGATAGAGCTCGCAGAAGCGGCTTGAGTGGGCCGGGAAAGAACTCCGCAAATGCAAAGGTCTCAGAGGCATCGCCACGCTGCGCTGAAGAGCTAGCGGATTCTAGATCGGGGAAGACGGTCTTGTAGAAGCGCAAATAGGTCCAGCTCACAACAAATCCATGCATGGCGAGGAAAAATGACGCACTGCTAAGGAGCGGCGACATAGCGAGAAGCCAAACGCTAACTAGGTATAGAAACGGGAAACGGGGCATGCGCATGGATAGAACGCCACGGAAAATGGTGACGGTGTGGGCGGGGAGGAGCTGACTGAAGGCGACGAGGAATCCGATTTGCAGAGGAATAGTACCGGATACAACGGTTAGTCTGGATATGAGAGCCCAAGTCAGCATTATTCTACAAGAACATGGTCTGGAAGTTGGTTGGGGATATCAAGATCGGGCTGCAACTTACGTCCAGCTCTCAACATGTGAAAGAGCAAACATCGCCACTAGCGATAGGAACGTCAGGATATTTGAAGCCAGCGAGATAATAGCGACAAATTTGACAAGCTCTTCTGATGACCAAGCACGTTCAAGGTAGCGGCCGCCATGGTATAAAGTGAAAACACTGATACCGGCAGTAAACACATTGCCCTCGACAAGCGTGGTTGTTAGAAAGGTCCACGGGTACGTCAATGACAGCGACGGGACGAGGGTTAGATACGGTATCACTACGGTGGTATCAGCCGACCACTGGCGGCACCTTATGGCAGCGCTTAGAAGAGACTGCACGCCAAGGGCAATCATGAGTGCCCGGGTTACGGGTGGGAGGTTGAGCCGCGGAGGCATTTTCCGGTTGTTTTGTTATATCCGTTTATAGAGCAAAAAATGCGATAAAGGAGACAGAAGTATCGCCGAGTGAGATTGAAAAATTGAAGGCTGCGGCTGCGGGGGTAGTCGGGTATCTTCGCCCGGTAGCTTGAAGCAAGATAGGACTCTAGGAAAAAGGAACTTGGCTGGTTTGACTCTAATGGTAGGGGGGCTGGCTGGCTTGGAAAGCGGCAGACAGACTTGAGGGGGTGACGGACGAGTTAGCGCTGGGGAGCTGGGGAAATAAGTTTATCGCAGGTGAAAGGATTCTCTGGCAGTGGTCATCTGGGGTCGTGTGGTTCAGAATATGTTTACTACTACTTACAAAGCTCGAACTTAGCCGAAGTCTTGAGTCGTCAAATCAAAATGGGTTGAAGCTCTCTCCCTCGTCAACTTCAGATTTTGAATTTGGGCGACCTTTTGGTGCCTGGAATCCGAGGCGCAAAATTTACGACCTCCTTAGGGTTAATGAAATATAGATAGGACAAAAAAGATGAACTCTTGGGTGGTCATGAGCTTTACTGGCTACGTACAAGGTTTGATCTTGGGGTTTAAAGTAAATATTTAGATAGACAAGAATAGCTCGACCCATGATCTTAAGTGTACAGACTTTTCATCAAGGAAAAAGGAGAAAAAAACGAGAGAAAGAAAAAAGACCGAGAGATGTATTGCCATGGGATGAATGGGGGGAGAGGGGGGGAGGGGGAGGAGAGGGGGAGGGTATGACGGTGTATGACTTACCGCACCTCGAAGCCTACAAGGTCTAACGAACAGAGACAAGCCAAGAAAAGGGCGGGTATGCATATGGTCTAGGGCTTTCCAGACTACAAATGAAAGAACAGATAAATATGCTTCCTTTGGAGAACAGAAAACAATATGAATTGTCAGTCTTTCCAGCTCAGTAACCAACGTATAGAAGCCGCTAAATACCAACAACCGCACAATCTAGATGCTCATCTCTTTTTGTTGTTTTTCCCCTTGTTTTCGGATAGCACGTGTGTCTGCATAACGGAACGGAAACGACAAAGTCGCTGGCTTCCGCTTTGTGTTGCAGTAGCTCTATTACACAACAGTCAATCCAACAAGCGTTTGCATTTGAGGGGGGGGGGGGAGGTTAGTTGTATGTTTATAAGCAGTCATATGCAGCTTTGTCGAGAGAGAATAGGCTTATTGATTGCGTTGCCTGTGAGTTTTCAGGTTTGTGCTGGTTCTTTGCTCTAACCATGAAACTGACTGGACAGGGCCATTTGTCGGCTCATGCTGTTTTTTGCCACTCTCCTCTCCCCTCTCTCCCTTTTCTCAGTCGAATACTAAGGCATCTACCACATAGGATTATAGTGAACAAAGTTTGTTCATTGCAAAAAGAAAATGTAACGGCGTAGTCATCATATCATGACATTCTAGGCAGAGAGCCATCGGGTATGTAGATTCGGCGTAATATGCAAGAGTACGCATATGCGGATAGACGATACAGAGAGCGGAATATTTGAGCTGTGTTATGGGCGCATAATATTGATAGTTTATGGATGGGATGGATTATGATTTGGCGACGAGAAGGGGATGACGTTAGGACTCAAGGGTATAGGGCGCCGTAAGGGTTTAAGCTATTCCATGCGGGAAGTTAGGTAGGTATGCTGGCCTGAAAAGAGACGATGGAGTAGCCCAGTATAATTGCATTGCAAAGCAAAGAAAAGCCCAAAATCAAATAACGAATCACATAATGGGTGGCCCATTCATTGTTGGCTTTCTGCATCCACTTTCTGGATACTATTTACATCTACTACAGCACGAATAAGCTGGGATAATCCTTCAAGACTACGGTTTCATAACCTTAGAATGGGAGATCTTTGAACTAGAACCCATCGCCGTGTCGGAACAGAAGACCAAGCTGTTTCTAATTTCTAAAGCGAAAAGTTTTGTAGTGGGCATTGTAAGTTATGGTATACGCGGCAATGTGTAACTAAACACAAAAGCTTTCGTCTTATCGTCAAATTCAAGTCTTGACCCTTTGCCTTCCTCCGCCTTGTGCAGAATGGTGATCAGCATTTGGCATGCTATTCGGCTTTGAAAATCATTTGGTATCCACTGGGACTGTACGGTTGCAAAGCGAAGACTAGAAGATCAAGAGAAATCATTTGATTACCACAATTCATAAATCCTGCAAGCCAAAAGGCGCAAGAGAAATAATACTCGGTCATTGAAGAAACTGGGAAGAGGTTCTTGTTACCTTGTCCCCTGCCTTAGTCTTGATTGGGTCTGCTTGGCGGCCTAGCCTTGGCCATGGCTTGACAGATAAAAATGCGCCTTCCACCACCTTGTCCCCCGCTTATTTTACTAAAAGAAATCGACTGGGAGCTTGACCTTCTCTTTCGCGTGTATAGAGTTCTTTTATGCGAGAGGGAAGGGGGCGTTGGGCTTCGGCAATGATGGGAGGAGTAGGGGTCAAGCCGGAAAGTCGAGAGAGAAAGAATGAAGGCAAGACAGGGTAAGAGACAAGAGACAAAACAGGACGACAAGAAATAAAGCTGTCCCCACTTGATTGTGACTTTCTGTTCAGGCCGAGTCTTCGTAAATAGAGATTTAGGAATGCGATGATGTTCACACAAGTTCGCTGTCTCAGATTTATAGGGAGACGACAAAGGTTTCTGTGTAGAAAGTAAAGTCAGAGTTTGGCTTAGTGCATGATGGCGTTTAACCGGATCTTAGACCTGGCCTTGGGCTTTAGAATCTGAAGAGAAACAGAAAGTCTGCTTCAAGAACGAGAGAGGACAGCGGGCGGGTACCTGGGCCTTGGTCCTGGACTGGCGTAAGTTGTGTCTTCTGGGCTATGCCTGTGCTTGGTGCATGGAACGGAGAGGAGGAATATACACCTTGTATCAATCCTAGCTACTTATCATGTTTAAGCAAGGCTAGGGTTTCATTATCAAATGTTTGCATTATTAACTAGTTTCTTGAAAGGCATACCAGGACAAAGAAAGGGAAAGGAAGAAAGACAAGAAAGTGGCAAGGAGAAAAGCAGGAGACTAGCACACGCCCCACTTTTTATAGGTAGGAAATTCTGGGAAGCCAGGCGTCACGATAGGACGGTCGGGGGTTTCCTGGCTTAGGAAGATAACAAGACCATTTTTTAGGGCATGTAATTACGCCTGTGTTTCTAATAAGGAAAAACTCAGTAAAGAGGAGGAGAGCCCGCTTTTCGAAAGAACCATTTGGTGATCCACATTGAATTTGGACTTGGTGGATTTCGAATCCTCCGTGTTTCTTTTCTGGACGGTTGTTTGGTTCTAGATTTGAAGGAAGTACTGGGTACTTGGTAGTTTGGCCTGCACTTGGTCACGTTTTGCACATACTACTACTACTACTGCTGCTACTGCCGGGAACGATACGGGACGAAACGCGACGAGTGCAGCGACTAGAGAACAGAGAAAAACCAAGGAGAGCGAGAAGAAGAAAAAGAGACCGGCTGACCACGTCGTGATTTGTGATTTGTTGGCCAAATAGAGCCGGCCAGGTTGTGTGGGCTTGTGTTTGTATGTATGTGCATTAAGTGAAGTGTACATCAATGTGGACATGTTGAACCTGGTCAGTGCATGGGCAGCTGTGGATTGGGGAGGTGGCGGCACGTGTGTCTTGGATCTTTCAGACTGTCAGGATAAGGATGGGACTGGAGACGGATGTAAAGGGAAGGCATAGAGACACAAAGGCTCAAGTTGCGCGGTTCAGGTAACAAGAGAAGGCTTGGATATTAGTTGGAGGCTTCGAAACTTGACGTTTGGTCTCGTTAAAGATCCCGGCCAATCTTTGTAGTGCCTGGAAGTCACCAGACCGGACTCGGAACTTGGGAAGGGGAGAAGGAAAAAAAAAAAAGCACGAGCTGGTTGAATTTTGGGACGAGAGATGGTAGATTTGTAGACGTAGCAGTGGTTGGTTTATAGACTGCGTGTTGAGTGTACCTGGTACAATGTACCTGTGCCGTGGAATGGCGAGGTAGGGTAGGCAGGAAGATGTAAGATGTACCTTCTTGCTCCCTCCCTCCTTGATTGTTTTCTCGTGAAAGAGGGCTAAGGCCAAGGCCAAGGCCAAGGCTAAGGCTAAGGCTAAGGCTAGAGGGCAAAAACGAGAGAGCAAAGAAAGAAAGGCCTACAGAGACCCAGTTTATGAAACGGACAGAAACCGGCAATGGAAAGAGCAGCAGCAGAAAGAGAAAGAAGCAAAGCGAGAAGGAAGCAAATAAGAAAAGAGATCTGTGTGTGCCTTCCCAATGAGACCCCGTCGTCCAACGGTTCCTGCCTGTCTTGTTGTCTTGTTTCTCTCTCTTCCCTACTCTTCCTTGTCCTAGCTTGTCTCTTCTGTTCTCTCCTGCCATTTCTGTCCTTTTTCTTTTTTCTGCTCTTGCCTGCATAGTTGCAGTTAGCTGCTTTTTGTCTCTTGGTTCCTTCCTCAACCCGTGAGCGAGTTCCAGCTTCTCTCTTCTCTTTTCTCTTTTTTTATGGTAGTCCCCCGTTTTTCCTCTTCTTTATTTTTCGGTTTATTTTTTCATTTATTTTTTCAGTCTTTAATTCTTTTTTTCTTCCCCCTCAAACCACCAGAGTTTCTTTCTATCTTTTTTGTCCTTCTCTCTTCTCCAGTATCGTTTTTTGATGCTCTTTTCTTCTGTTTAGCGATAAACTCGCATCGCTTTTTCTTTCTTCTTGTGCTTCTCCCATTTTGCCCTTGAAATCTGTGATGGGTCTGAAGTCCTTGAACATCTACATCTACGCCTGAATTTTTGAACTTGAAGCACCCAAAAATCACAGCACTGGAGTTTCTCTTCTTCTTCTTCTTTTTCCTCTTCTTTCCTTTCCCTTTTGCGGTCTTTTATCTCGTCTTGAATTTCTTTTTCAACGGAAAAATCCCCTTTTATTCTTTATTTTATTTTCTTGAATGAAAAACTCACCAGCGAAAAATTACGCGTTTCCATCTCCAGCTTCTTCTCGTCGTCTCGTTTTTGCATAGAGCCATTCCTCTCTCTCGCTCACTGTTGCTTCGGCTGATAAAAACTTGTTTGTTGCCATCACGTTGCTGCCAGCCCGTCGCCATTTCGTCTGGAATACCGAACCTCCGCTGTCACCCATCACCGTGCCGCCGCTCATCTACTCGTACGGTCACCGCCATCATCGTCTTGATTACTGCCTTCATGCCCTCGTCAGCATCTGTTGCTTGCCTGCTTGTGTCTCTTACTACCGGTTGCTGCTGCTGCCGCCATATCGCCAATTAGTCACAGCATCACAGTCTGAATCCGCTTCTCTCCCGTTCTCGCAAAAAGCAAGCGCGTACTTTACCAACTGTCGTCGTTACATCCATCATAATCATCATCACTACTTCCACATTGCACTAAACTTGACCATCAGCCAGCCAGCCAAACAGTAACTCGCCTCATCTTCATTGCATTGCTGCTGGCTCCCTTTCCTTCCGATTGCATCCAATTCATTGACTTCCCTTGACTGCCCCTCTACTATTTTCTACTACTGCTATCCTCATCTTCTATCTGGTCTTTTCCCCTTGCCAATCTGCCTGCCTCTTAGCTGGCCCATCCGCGCTCTCTTTTCTTCTTCTTTTTTTTTTTTTTCCCTCTCTGACCTCTGTTTGCCGGCGCTTCACGGCGCGTACTCGTTACCCACCATGAAGGAATATCTTGATTCCGATCGCTTGAATTTTCTAGTATGGAGGTACGTCTTTCCTCTATTCTCTTCTTCCATTTTCTCTCCTTTCTCTGCCTCTGCATAACCGCAAATTCCGGCCGTTCGTCTTTTGCTCCGGTCTATATTTATTGTACATGTGCATTCAGTAGAAATTAATGCTAACTGGTCTGGTGTTTCAGGTATCTCCTCGAAAGTAGTATGTCTGCTCTTATTTGCCCTCTCTTTCGCTCTATCTTGATCTTGACACATGATTCCCTTGACCCAATCACCGTTACCGTCACTGCACTTGTATTTCTTTTATCTATGTTACTTGATCTCCCTCTCTCACTCCCCCCCCTCTCTCTCTTCCGCCTCCCTCCCCCCTCCCCCATGCTTCGCCAGACACTGTGGTAAAGACTCATGAACTCTCGGTTCTTCATTAACTTTCTCACCGTCATGCCCTCCCCTCGCTTGTCTTGAACACGTAGGCCTTTCCTTTCTCTCCCCTCACCTTTGAGCTGTCTTGTGTGTCAGACGAACTCTAACGCTGAAATGCCTCCCTCACGTCCTCTCCCTGCTACAGTAAGAATAGAAAATTTTCTAGCTGCTTTATTTTGTCCCGATACCCTTCCTATGCTAATCAGGCTACCCTGGAGATGATATTATGCTGAAATGTCTTCAGTATGTTGCAGCTTATAGCTACATACAGCGCAAGATATGAGCAATGTACCGTCAAGACAATGTCAGTGCTACCCAACGTTAAACCATAATGGGTAACCCAGTCAGCCAACAAAAATCGACATTGGGAGTTGGAGGATACAGAGCATCTGGAAGAGCGTGGCGGGCATGCCAATCAGCTATCAGGCTGGGACGTAGGCGAGAGCGGTGACTACCCTCTTCATGCATTCCCCGCGATGTATGCCCCAGTGCTAAGAGACTAACTAGCCAACCTGCATTGCAGATTTAATTCCACACCAGAACAAATCATATATTGCATACGGAGCTTGCTGCCTGATTCTCTCGCCCATAGTAATACAGAGGGGTTGATGCGCCCTGTCATTGTTTTCTCCATTGCATCATACGGCCGAGATAACAAGCGAGGTTATTCCAAAAACCGAGAAAGAGTAGTACCAGACGGGCAAAAGGACCTGATTATGCAAAGGCAAAAGCAATAAGTTCTTTGCGAGTTGCAGTGAGGCTAACAGCCAGTTCCCCTCAATCCAACGCCTCCCTATCGCCAAGGGTGGCTTGAGTGGACAGCCAGGTCAACGCCGAGTGTCCCATATCTCTCAATTGAGATATCTCTATGCTAAGGCGAGGGAGAGGAGGGGCATGGCACTATAGCACCATAGAGCACAAAACACAGGTCACTCCCTGCCTTTCTGTATCTTGATTCGCAGGCCATTATTCAAGTTTTACTTTTAAACCTATGAACAAGGCGATATATTTGAGGTTCAACACGCCCCCTCCCCCCACCCCCCTTCCATTGACCTGTTGGACCAACTAAGCCGCTCGGACAAAACCACCAAGACTCGCCATCGCCAAAGTGGAGGATTTCAGCAAGCATCCAATCAACGTTAGTGCAGATAGAAATATATGGATTTATTACAGGCCTCTATGGAATCTAGTAAAGCTGTGATTGGTTTAAAAGCGAAGTTACTTGGATCATGTCACATTTGCGTCGTGCCACTTGAGACGAAGACGCAAAGTCTAGACCGCAATTGGCACACACACACACAGCAAAGATACGCCAAGGCCTCACTCGTTGCTAAATGATTAAGATGAAGCTTGTCTTGAGAGCGCAATCTAGTAGTTACAGTCCAGAACTAGTTAGTAGTAGTGTTTATTCATCCGCTCGTAAGCTCATTGCACCTTTTGCAACAACCATGCGCAACGAGTACTACTTTGTCATAAAGACAGTGGCAGTAGTCCAAGTCCCCCAGCCCTTAGATCTGAGTTGTCACCTGTTTGCTGCTCTGGTCTTTGACGCCCAAGAAAAGGAGAAAAGAGAATACCAGCAACGACAGTCGAGCCTACGTTACGTCAGATGCGCTCTGCACGAAATGTGGCGATGGATATGTCGTTCCCGTATCCCTTAGTGAAAGAGCCACTTGGTGAGTAGAGTTGTCTGTTGGTTGAGTGGCTGCTTTTAGTTATGCGATACCATGCTGGAGTAAATTCTCAAATTACCGTAAGTGGCCAACCGGCTGTCCGGCTTCCAGGCATAGCCTGGTTATACGCCCCCCCTCCCTCCTCCCCCTCTCCCCCTCCCTTCTCTCCTCATGCCTCCTCGCAGTCCCCTCGCTTGCATATTACATTGGAGCAGCTCTGAAGCCATGTACATAGCAAAGCACCTTTGCGCGCTCCAAAGGGTGCCAACGCCCACATACACAGGCAATTTGTTTGGGGCCTGCAGGGTATTGTGAGAGGCTGGGTTCCATCAGTCCTTGAATAACGCATCCGTATGGGGCAGTCGTCGGGGCGTATCAACGCAACATCGTCACTGTCGTGTTGGCTAACATTGCTCACCAATCATCTGTGCCGCTTCATTTCGGGGAAGGCGACGAAAATCAAATACAGGATGGGGCCGAGCTGGTGTTTGATGGACACCAGGTGGCACGCCTCATCAACCAAGTTATCGCCGCACATGATGACAGCTGTGAGTTAAGCATCAAAGGACCTGTTTACACTAAAGCACAGGTTGCTGTGGTTTGAGGTCCTGACATATGCCAGGTCTAAACTAGGACACATAAATATATGCCCGCATCGATGCCCGGTGTGGCCCAGGGCTTGGGCCTAAGCCCAGCAAGTTCTATTGGGGACTGAGGACCAATATCTGGTCTGAGATGGGCCAAGCGAGGTTAGAGTGTGTCTCTAAAATTGTACCCTACTTACTTACTTGCTTCGAATAGTTCTGTGGATTAGGTGAGGTATTGGCTGGGATCAGGGAATAATTGCCCACGGGAATAGAGGGTAGCGAGGAGGAGGTAGGTACTTGTGAATACAAGAAGATTAATTAATTCGCCAGCACACGTACACATTTAGATATGCACATACAGATACACATACGCACAAAGTGACGAGGAAGGCAGGAATAGCACGAAAAAAGAAGAAAAAAAAGCGCGTTCTCAAAATACCCTGCAGGGCGCTATAGGAGCAATGTGCTAATTTGGTTAATGGTAGAATTCACAGTGTAGGTAGGCATCGACACTCGTACGACCTGCTCTTCGAGGGCACCTTGAAGGGGGACCAGAGAATATTCAGACCTGTTGGTTGGTTGGCTGGTTGGCTGGCAGCGAAGCGAGGCCATAACAGGACATCAGTAATCTTCATGCAAGCTTGGAATGTTGGGATGGAAGTGGAAAGGGAAATGGGTGTGAGTGAGTCCGTGTGTAGTAAGCCGCCCAAAGCGAAGGCCAAATGCGTACTAGAGTGAGGGACATCCAGAAGTGCCCCAGGGCATGAAGTAAGTAGGTAGTATATGGGAGAAATGGGGGGGGGGCGTTAAACTACTGCTAGGCAAGCCACATGATGGAGCGCATATTAACTACACTTGCATGTATAGTTGCAGACATCATATATTTCGCTTGCAAGCACTGCAACCGCAGTACTAGTCGTGCAGCTGCCCATGTTTTACGCTACACTGTCACTCGCCTACTGGCCATCGACCAACGCAGGCACTACCTACCAACAAAGTGAAGCCAACGCGCAGAAAAGCGCCCAGTGGGCAACAGCAACATATCCGGGCCAGAGCAGCCCCAAGCATGAGCGTTGTGGCTTTATTTTTGGGATGTCTGCAGTCATTGGGCTTCGAGTTGAGCAGAGGACATGAAGAGGAGGGGGGTTATACCATGTACGGGCATCAAGCTCACGGTCGCCTGCATGGTATGGTATGTATGTGTGCATATGTATTGTTGCATATAACATACATAGGAAACAGGGGACAAGGACATGGGTAGTAATAGCTGCTGCAGCAGCAACACATGTATGTGTAGACAGATAGACATGGGGTCACTGTCTTCCCGCATTTTGCAATCCTAGTCGTCTTGTCTCTCTCTCTCTTTCTCTCTCTTTCTTCCCACCTCTGGCTGGCTTTAGATGATGCAGCAGCCAGCCAGGCTTTGACGGCCTCTCTCTCGATCTTACTTCTTGCGGTGGCTGCTGCTACGTAGTAGGTCTCTTCCGGCGTAGTTTTAGCGGAGGTCTGGCCTTGAAGCGCCTGGCTCTTGTTGTCTCTGTTTGAATAGCCATCCTCTAATCTCCACTTCAAAAAAACTCTGAACCTATCTTTACAATCCCATTGGCCCTAGTGACCCGACAGTGTGGTTATGGTGGAGTGGAGTGGTACTTCCTGTTGTCTCTCTTTTGTCGTGATTTTCTCTCTGCTTTACCAAGCCAGAAATTCGCATGCAGGCAACGCCAAAGAGCGCAATTCATCCCAAGGC